>JBCEWC010005804.1:0-24223 GCA_038996855.1 Solanum aculeatissimum | reverse complement strand
GGTTCTAAGGCCGAGGAGGATGCCCAAGAATTTGTGGATGAGCTCACCAAGGTGCTATCTATTATGGGTGTTAGCTCGGAAGAAAAGGCGGAATTGGCGGCTTACCAACTCAAGGATGTTGCTCAAGTTTGGTATGGGCAATGGCTCATGAAAAGAGTAGAGGATACTAAGGTTGATTGGGAGGAGTTCAAAACGGCCTTCCTTGAGTGCCGAGGAGTATGCTAAGGTGTATATTCGGGAATTGGTAAGGTTGCATGGTGTGCCAAGGTCTATTATTTCGGATCGTGGTATCCAATTTACTTCTCACTTTTGGAGGTCCTTACAAAGAGGGCTATTTCGGATCGTCGACTCATTAAGAAAGAATTTTTAGATGAAGAAAATCATAGTACATCTAATAACCAATTCCAAAAATCAACCCTAAGTTTGCCTACTTCATTGAATTGTTATGGTTCCCAAAACCCTAGTTGTGGTTTTAGCTATGCATATTCAAAGTAAACAATCAACAAAAAGATGAGACAATCATAGTAAAATTACTTACCATGAATATTGGAAGAAATCACAAGCCCAAAATCTTAGAAAAGATGATGAAAATTTAATAATCCCAAATTCAATATTGTATTCGCAAGTTCTTAGTCACTCAAGGGTTTCCAATAATCAATAATAATTAATTCAAAATAATAAAAACCTATTTATACATAAGAGAAACCTAATACTAATTAAAATAGGAAAATAATGTTCGACACGAATTACGGCTAGTTTCACAGCCCGTGACAGGGTTCATGGACCATGAACTAGTCTGTGATACTTCATTTTAGACTTTTTTTCTTAGCATCCCCTTTCACAATGGACTTCACGGCTTGTGTTGGTGTTCACGGCTTGCGTTGGTGTTCACGACCCGTGCAAGGGACCGTGAACCTTGCCTTCAACAATTTGCTGCACCATGGGACTAACCTAACTTTCGAGGGCACTTCCACCAACCATGGTGTGTTCCACGGCGCGTGAGGGTCCCATTATCCTTCATTTGCATATTTTCTCCAATTTTTTATGGTGATTCCAAGTTACGAAACTTTCCTACGAATACTTAAATGATCTGTGAAGGGTTTCACAGCCCATGAAAGGGTTCGTGGATCCTGCCTTTGGCTTTTCTTCAGTTGATTCCTTATGGACGAGCTCACGGTGGACTTCCATGGTCCATTATGTTGTTCACAACCCGTGAAAGGGTTTGTGAACCCTACCTTGGACTTCTCTATGATTACATCTCTGAGGATAGATTCACGATGGGCTTCCACAGTTCGTGAAGTGGTTCATGGCGCGTGAAAGCTTCCGTGTAGTTGTACTTTGATGCCCTTTTGCTCATTTTCTGCATTTTGCCCAGAATCCTTATGTCTTTCCTATTTTCCTGTAAATTACCATAAAACACACATCAAACCAATAAAATACTCACAAAAATCCCATGTTTAAAGTGTCGTAAAAGTCATATTTTCACGACTTATCAATGAGTCTGGCAGAAAGTCAATGAAGGGCCTTTTTTCATTTTCGATTCATTAGACTCGTAAACTATATCATTTTGGCCCATGTAATCGACTTAACCGCCTCAGATTTATTAAAACCTATTATGAATCTCATTCTAACTCATTCACTCTCAAATCCACTCCCAAAATTCTAAGTTTTCTCTCTCTAGCAAGGACTCCATTAAAGCTTGGGGATTCAAGATTGGCCAAGTATTTTCAAGGTCCTTCCACCTCAATTTCTATGGTTTCTCACTTGAGGTATGTAGGTCTTCATTCATGGATTAGATTCATCCATGGAGCCCAAATTCTACCCTTTTTGTATTCAAAGTACAAGTATGAATTTTTAAGGGTTTTCATGATTTGATTCCAAAAGCTTGGATTATGATTATTACATGATTAATGTCATGACCCAAGCCTAGAGCCTACTCATAACATGACCAATGAGAAACCGAAGCTACTCCATCCAAGCCTCTTAGTATTCATAGGTAATTAAACATCATAATGTGGAATTTAAAGGAGAGGAATGGAACTAGGGGAAACATTCAAACATTTGAATAATATAGAAAGGAGTCAACTCAAAACATAGCATCCAAACATACCAATCCACATAAGACTTACCGGGGGCTATGACATACTTAGGCTTTCCTCAAATACAAAAGTCATAAAAATAAGATCGAAAGTAAAAGTCTTCAACAATAACTCAAACTACATAAATATATCATAAGTACAAAGCATGAAGAAAAGGGTGAGATCCCTAAATGAAGGACTCACAAAAGCCACTAGTCTTGATCGTCAAAAGCTAGCCACCTGCCAGTGGAGGAGGTGGAGAATCGGTCCCTCTATGGTGACATCATGTAGGTAAAATATGCATTAGTACATTGGAATGTACTAAGTATTTGAGATTCAATGCACACATGAAACTGTAATGCCATCATTCATAAAATTTTAAAGTCTCCATGCATAAAATTGTAATGTCATCGTTCAAACATGCAAATACAAAAGGTACACCCAGTATAAAGAGAATGACCAATACATCAAAAGGAAACATGTGTGATGGAATGAAGACATAAATCATAAATTTGTGGGAGAAGACTGTAACTAACATATAAGACTATGTGATCTACTACATGGAATCCAACATAACCCCCTACGTTAGAACGGGGAGACCCCTTGTTGGGTGGAACTCCATCAACTTAAACATGCATCTTTCTTTATCATTAGGGCTTTCATAGATCCACTAGCCTATCCTACAAGGGCTCCTATGGTGGAACATAATTAATGGAGAAAGGGGTTTCTACTAGCGTTCCCTATCAAACCCCACCTCAATGCCTCATTTGGTGCTAAGTCAATCCCATAGAATATTTTAAAACATTAGCATAAACATGCAATTATAACCTAGAATCACAAGTAGCACGATTAGGAGTAACTCACCATCTTGGGATCCACTCGAGTGAGCATTGTCCTTTCATGTTTATGGTCTACCTTAAACATCATTAAGAGCTTTGCAACATTACATCTTTAGCATTATTCATAATTATAAAACTTACTTTTAGCCCTTATCTTTAACATTACGAAAAAGCTCATCATGAACTTTGTAGGTCTATGCAATGACTTGAAATCACATTATTTAAATGTATTTTTAATGCATGAACATGATATAATACGTAACTTTAAAACAACATTTAACAGCCCACATCATTAATGGAAAAACCCTAGATAATAAATCATAGTAATCATCTTGATAGTCAGGGAAACTTATGGTATATCATTACATTACATCATTGAGATCAAAATACATGTAAATATATCATAAAAATGTCATTTAAATCATGCTATGAAACTCATAATCTTCAAGAACCTAAAGAAAAGGTAAAGGAAATCATTGAGGAATTTTGTGGATGGAAGGAACCCACAAATCAAACTCACATACTTGATGAAAGTCTTAAAAAAGTTTGAGGAAAAATCTCTTGAAAGAAACCCTAATCCTTGCCTTTGACTCAAGAGTTCTTGCCTTAGAGAATTGAGAATAGAGTGAATGAGAGGGTTTAGGGTTTGATATGGAATAAAAGGGACCCCAAAATGGCATAGTTTTAGTCTTGGGGTACGGGGAATGGAAAAAAACATCCTTTATTCAAACTCTTAGATTCCAAACTACAGGCCCATTTACAAGTCATAGTATGGTCTACAGTCTATACTATAGGTTTCATCCTGTTTAATTTTAAAAACTTCTGAATCTTGATCTCTGAAGGTCAATCTATGATCCTATTTAATGACTCGTAGAATGAACTATGGGTCATAGAACCCCTTTGTAGTTTCCTTCCACACTTAGAAAATTTCTAGTAATTAACCCGGACCATGGATAAAACTACGGTCTATAAATTGGAGTACGAGTCATCCTATTTGTTCATAGTTCAATCTTCAAAAACCATATTTTTTACCAACTCAAGTCACTAAATCATGAGCCCATTCTATGGTTCGTAGTTTCATTTCTAGACCATAAACACCTTTCGTAGGTGGCCCTCACACTTAGTCAAATTTCCATTTCCACAGACCACAATCCACGAGCCTTATTTACAACATGTGGTTTGAACTACGATCTATAAATTAGGCTCATACTTTTAACCTGCAACATGTCTAGTTTCACTTTTTCTGCTCTAACCTCCTACTTATGGGTCCTTACAATTTAATCTACTTAATTATGCATGAATTATGATGCATCACATGAAGTTTATGATTTCCAATTGATTTCAAGTGATTTCAAGTACATGATAATTAGGACTTATTGAATTGATATGAGTTCCTTTTCTAATGATTCAATTTGATTTTAATTACATTAATTCCATATGATTTTTATTCGATACCATGATTTTAACTTCAATTATCCATGGACCCATGATTTTCCCCTAATTCCCTATGATAAAGTCATGATCTTGAATATGATTTCAAGCATGAAAGTATGTTATAATGATGATGATGAGGGTGACATAAGACCCTAAATATTTATGAAATGATGATAAGATAGGGATTATACTAACACTCTATGAAAGCATGGACTATTCTTATGACATGAAGTATTTTTCTTAAAAGCCATGAAGTATAATTTTATGATGATACCTATTATTGCATGATCATGCATTTCATGGGATTTGACTTAGAATCGAATGACCCTAAGTAAGGGGGACTATCCCTAAGGGTTCTTGTATAAATTCCTAAGTCTCATAACTACGTGCCACGGTAGGATTTTGTTATATGCCTAGATGGTATTATGTTAGTGGATCAACAAGAATGCATGTTACTCACCGTGCTAGGGTAGAGCCTAAGGGTGATGTATAGTCTACCTTGGCAAGTAACCTACTCTTTCTCTGATGTAGAGGTAATATCGGGTTTCCATGTAATAGTTTGCATGGTCTTATTGTCAGTTATAGTCTTATTCCCATATATATATGTATGTTAGGTAATGAAATATTTTAAATGCTTCCATTCATGATTTTAAACATGCATTTATCAAACATATTTGTCCTTATTCTATTGCTACGACTATAGATATTGTTATTATATGTACGATATCTCTTTGTTGCATGGTATACGTACATACTAGTACATTTCACGTACTAATGCATACTCTTTTGTCTAAATGATCTAATCATGTAGGGACGAATGATGAGACTACTCCTCATTTCATGGATAGAGTTAGACATTACATTTTTGAGATTTTTGATGAGTTCCCATGCTTCAGGAACAAGCCTTATTCATGTTATATTTTGTTATTTCAAGACTTTTATGATTTTACTTTTATCTTAAGGGTAATCTAGTGGCATATTCTAGACGTTTCTTGTAACACTCCTCATGTTCTTAGGTCTAGAAAATTAAAAGACAAAAATTAGTTGATGGTCAGGATGTACGAGCCATAATATGACCCGTACAAGCACTTACGAGCCATAGGCAGTATCGTGAAAAGTGTCAAGTGAAAAATGGAAAATTTGAAAATTTCTAAAAGTTGACTTATGTGTTAACAGATGAGCCGTAAAAGGGACTACGACCCATAAGTTGGTCTCTAGGAAGGAGTCTTAAGGAAACAAAATTTGTTTAAGTCTGGAACCATGTTACGGAAGGTCCTATGACCCGTAATTTGATTGACAGGTTATTTGTGTATTTGTAACTCAGAAACTGCTATTCGAGTAACTCAACTTTTGTGACATCTTGATCCACGAGGCAAGTCACGATCCATATGCATATCCACGGCTCGTAGGAGGTGTTTTGTGGGCAGCTCCACACAGTTTTTAATGAAGGGTGTTCTTTACTTTTCCAATCCAACCAAGCCCTAAACTACGTCATTTTGGCCACCCTAACTACCTTAACCAACCTAGTCCCTATAATTTTTATTTCCAAGTCATTCAAAGACTTTAATCCTCAAAGTTTTCTTAAGGGTTTTCAATAATTCTCTCTCTTAGTCAAGGGTTTCATTAAAGTTAAGATTTAAGGATTGACCAAGGTTTTTCAAGATTTTCTTCTCAAATTCTAAGGATTCTACTTGAGGTATGTAGGATCATTCATGGATAGTTTCATCCATGAAGCTCAATCCAAAATCTTTTTTTTATCAAAGTTTTATAATGAATTCTTATGGGATTTTAAGCAATGATTCCTATATGATGATTCTGATCAATTATGCACGAGTTAGGATGAATTACATTATCTATATGATTTTCATGCAAAAGTATGAGATTTCAAGTTGCATGATTAGGGCATAATGATTTGATGTGGGTATTTTTCCTAAAGTTTCAACTTGATTTACAAACATGTTTTACTCTATGATTCATAGTCAATTGCATGATTTTGACTTTATTGTCCATGAACTCACACTTATACCTAGTCTCCTATGATGAAGTTAAGGATTTCATGATTATGATTTCAATATGTGAAAACATAATTTCTAACAATGATGATATTATGAAAGCTATTGCGATGCTATGATAAAAAGGGTGATGAAACCCTAATGTTCATGATGATGATGTTAAGGTGGGAATGTCTACCCATAATATGATGAAAGCAAAGTAAATGAACTATTCTTATGACATGATATTTTTATAAAAGTTGTGATGACTATTTACAAATTATGGAAGTATGATTTTAATGAAGTATGACTATGTTGAAAGCTATGTATATGCATGGTTTATGTATTCCATGGGATATGACTTGGAACTGAGAGGACTTTGGTAGATACCATAGTCCCATAACTATGTGCTACCATAGGAATGATGTTTATATTTTATGCCTGAAAGATGTGCTTTTGGATCCAAACACTATGTTGAAAGCTATGTATATGCATGATTTATGTATTCCATGGGATATGACTTAGAACCGACAGGGCTTGGGTAGATACCATAGTCCCATAACTATGTGTCACCATAGGAATGATGTTTATGTTCTATACCTTAAAGGTGTGCTTTTTGATCCAACTAGCTTAAATGATGAACATTCGCCATGCAAGGGTAAAGCACAAAGGGTGGGTCAAATGATAGTTCTCACCATGCTAGGGTAGAGCCTATAGGGTGAGGATCAAGTTTAACTTGGCAATGTATACTCCTCTTAGCTCGATGTAGAGTGAACATTGGGATTCCATGTAATAGTCCACATGGTCTTATGAATGTCAGTTATGGTCTTATTCCCACATATGTAACTTAAGGTTACGAATGGATTCTTATGATGCTTCTTCTTATGATTTTAAAGTCGCATGCTCATGCATATTGTGCTTTGTTCCATTGATGATTATTATGCATATTGATATTATTGTGATGTCCTTTGATTCATGGAATTCCTACATACTTAGTGCGTTCTATGTACTAACGCATATTTCTTTACCTACATGACCTAACCATGTAGGGACGGACGATGAGGATATTATTTCATATTGAGGCTAGCATTTGGATTCCTAAGCTTGAAGACTTTTTGGTGAGTTCCCATGCTTCGGGAACAAGCCCTATGATGATTTTTCCTTATATTAAGAATTTACTTCATCTTTTATTTTCTTGATGTATATCTTGAGGGTGAATTGACCCTGTCAAGATCTATGATGTAGAGGCATGATTTGGACTATGGATGAATGTATATTTCCTATGGGAACTATGACATTTTGTTTCTATATACTTTCGATTACTTATACTCTTATGTATGCTTATTTTACCTTATGAATGTTTATGATATGGACACGAGGCTTAGATGGGATGCTTTTGGATGTCACATTCACCGTGTTGCGGTCAGGCCTTAGGTCCGGGTCGTGACACCACAAAGATCTATGAGGTAGAGGCTTGATTGGACTATGTTGATGTAATTCCCCCCAAAGGAAAGTTTGACTCACATGCTTAGCTTGTATAGACTATGTTTTCGCTTGTTTACTCTCTTTTATTATTTATTTACCTTATGTATACTTATGATATGAACAAGAGGCTTGGATGAGGCGTCTTTGGGTTCCTCGTTCATCGTGTCACAACTAGACCTTAGGTTTAGGTCATGATAAAAATAAAATATAATTTAATAATTAAGGTGCCTTAATAAATCAAGGGAAATAAGGTGTTGTCCTCGAACTAGAGGACTCGCCAATCAACTTGTCTTCGAACATCCACAACTAGCCACGCGTCATCGGAGGAGGAGCACCAGTCCCTACATGGTGATATCATGTAGGAAAAATATTTGTTAGTACTTTGAATGTACTAAGTATTTGGGATGCAATGCAACAAAAGAGTCATAATATCATGATAGAAAATATGTATATATAATCATAACAAGGGATAAAGCTCAAGAGATGAGGAATGATTAATGAGTCAATTAACCATAATTTGAAGTAACATAATCATCTTAACACATTAATTACATATCTATGTGAGAGGATAATGTAATCGGCATTTAAGACCATGTGAACTACTACATGAAATACAACACAATCCCCTACATTGGCACAAGGAAACTACTTGTCAGGTAGAACTCTGTCAAACTTATGCATGCACATCTTTAACTTTAACTTTATACTATTGTGGATCACTAGCCTTAGCCTACAAGGTCTCCTATGGTAGCACATAGTTAATGAGATAGAAGGTTGCTACTAGGATTTCTTTACCGAATCCCACCTCAAGCTCCATTCGATACTAAGTCAAGTCCCACAGAATACTTTAAAACATAGTCGTAATCATATACATTCATAAGCTTTAAAATATAACATCATCATATTAGGAGTAGCTCATTTAACTTATGAATCCCTTCATGTGAGAATTGACTTTATCATGAGAGGATCCATCTTTGCTGAGAATTGTTCTTTCACCATCTTTAATAATATCATAAAAGAGGCTTCATAAAATACTGTGTAACTTTCATAAACTTCTAATTGAAGGCCTTTATCATTCATAACAAGCTTCATTAGGGGACTTAGCTTAAAAGTTGGTGTGCTAATGCATGTAAATTTAAATTTTGCAATTCAAGAGAGCGATGCATAAACATAATAAAACTCATCAATTTAAACCATTCTCAACGCAGCCCACCATAATAATTCAAAATCCAAGATAGAAAAATATGAAATTCATCTTGTAAATCATCAATCTCATAGCATATCATGATATTGTATCAATATACTTCATATAATTGTAAATACATCATAATATCCTCATTTTAAGAACTTATCATAAAATTCATAAAGATTCATAACTTGAAGCTAAGTAAAATAAAAAAGTATTCTTTAGTTTTTTGGGTGAAAAGAACTCACAAATCAAAATCCACATATCTTTGATTAGAATCCTAAAAAAGAGACTTGAGTTTCAAGAAGAGGACTTGAAACCCTAGCTTTCTTGCTTTCTTGTGTCATGAGAAGTTGAGAGCCTTAAAGATATTTTGAGAGGAATATGAGTTGGGAGTGAATGAGAGCGTAATGAAAAAGAGTGGGTATGATATGGGAGAAAATAAGCTTAAAACGCGTAGTATTGGGCTTAGGGTGTGAGGAAAGGCCGAATTCACCCTTTATTAAAAAAATTCGGACCCCTTGTATGAATTCGATCCATAGATCGTAGATTGGGATCTCGTCCTGGTTACATTTTGAACTCCTAAAACATGTCTCTGAATTCCAATCTATGGATTCCTTTTATGGCCCACCATTCATTTTACAGGTCATAAAGACCCCTCATAAATCACGTCCCATACTTAGAAAATTTTCACCATCTCAGGAACCAAACCATGAGACCCATTTACGGCTCATAAAACCAACCATGGCTTATAAAGGGCTTTCTAATGGTAACACTCTTTCAGTTTCAGAAACCCAATTCAACCATTCATTCCATGAGCCTATGTCCATGGCCCATAGACCCTTCCAGGTCATAGAACCCCTTCGTACCTTGACTCCCAGAATTCAAAATTTTCCCAACGGCCTGACCCATCTGCGAGACCTATTCACGACCTGTAAAACCTATCATGAGCTTTAGATGGGCTTGTACATCTTTGCACCAGAATTATTTTTTGCACTTCTCATTCTGATTTCTACCTTTTAACCTACGGGGTCTTATAGTCATGTGATTCCCCTTGATATGGTGGAGTTTAGTCAGAATTTGACTTATGAGGAGGTGATTGTGACCATTCTAGATTGCTAGGTTTGAAAGCCCAGGATCAAGGATATTGGATCTGTGAAAGTTTAGTGGTGACATCAGCCTATGGGAGAGGCAATTTGGGAGATTGAGTTTGATATGTAGATCTGATATCCTCATCTTTTTTATACTTTAGGTATTTCTTTTGCTTTATGTTCAAGGATGAACATGATTTTTAGTAGTGGATGATGTAATGACCCTGAAGGTTACTTTTTATATATTTAGAAAAAATTATTATTTTACCTCTCCCTATATTTTCTCCGAGTTCTATTTGATTTGTTGAGAAAGTTGATTTTTAAAATTTTTATGAAAAGTTGAGTTTTTGCCAAATAGTTGGTGCTTATATATTTAGATTGTTACTTCTGCTTTATCTTCTGCATTATTTTGTTATATCCTGTTTAGGCTGACTTGTCTTGGTGGGTTATGGCAAGTGTCATTACACTCGATTTTGGATCGTGACATAATCATCCATCAAGATTGAAATCAAATGTGGAAAGCTTTGTAAAACTTTTTATGAAAAGAATATTTGATTCATGAATACTTCAAGCCTTGTCTTTAAAGGTTCGACAAGTTGAGCACTCCAACAAGTCTTGAAGCAGGGGGTATTTGTAGATAGTGAAATTTTATTTATAAATCCATAATAAATTTGAATTAAATCTTAAGTTCACTACGTTGACTAAGTCATATTGTTTGTTAATAAAGTTGAATTAATATTTAAGTTAAAATTATATGATTTAAATAAGGTCCAAATTATATTTTGGTTAGTCCGTTAAGTTAATGAAACGAGCCCAACTCGTGTTTTTCAAGTCCAAAGTCCTCTAAAATTAATTGAAGACTGAAATACTCCTAAAATCCTAGCTTACAATTATGTAAAGGGATCTTCATAAGACCCAAAAAAGAAGAAGAAGAAGAGAAATACATCAAAAAAGTTTTGTTCTTCAGTAATGATTTGCAAGTCTTCCACGTACGAAAGAGTCTTCATTTACCAAGTTCTCAATCTTTGCAATTGTGATCAAAGCTTGACTCTGCATTCTTGGTGAAGTTTTAACAAGTATCTCATCGATCCCCCCGGAACATAGCAATGCTCTTGAGTTTGATGATCGTAAGAAGAATCAGGGAATTGTACTTTTCCATTACATTTTATAAAGATTGTAATCTTTGCACAAATTCGTGAAATATAAATATCATTGTTTGTTACTATTTGTTTTCTTGATTATTATTTTTCAGAAACGAACTTAGTCACTTATACATATTTGAATTCAAAATTCTATATTACTTGTACATCATATCACTTGTGTATGTATTTAAACACAACATGCATCCATCGTGAGATTTTCAAGGTGTTAGTTTCTCATAAAAGAATTTAATTTGATGTCAATTGCTATTTTGAACCGCAACTTACTACTCAAAGAAACATTTTGTTTAGTAATTATGTGAAAAAGTAAAGTATGAAATAAGTATTTCAACACTGTTGTTTTCACTATGCATTCTTTTAGTTCCCATTATCAACAAATGAAGTAAATAATGGACATGGTTACTGATTAGAGTTAAAGACAATATAATAAGTTTATCATATTGTTATTACTAGTTAAAATATCAATGGGTTAGCATCAGAAAGTGCAAAACATTTTCTTATGCGTGAATGCACCTTCGCTAATAAAACAAAGCTCATTTTGTAAGAATAAGTCGTTGGACTTGTCTGTTCTTCGACACTTGAAGGTTCAATGATATAAAGACAGTTTAAACAATGTTTAATGTAGTTATCTAGGAAAAACACCTCAACTATTTCAATCATAATTTAATAAGATTATATTTATATACATAAACAGTGTATGTGTGTGTACAATATATATCCATATAGGGGCTGTTTGGTACAAAAATATATGGTGCAGAGATGAGTAATGCGGAAATTAGTAACACAAAGATTATTTTTTATTTAATGTTTGGTTGGTTTAAACTCTACAAAAAAAAAATATCCAATTAGACCCTTTAATTATTATGGAATTTTCTATTTCATGTGATTGGGTCAAGGTAGCGGATAATAGTTTTTTCTTTTTTGTGGCGGTCTTCTTACTAGCTAGGACAAGAACAATTTTGTCACCATATTTGTTATTTTCTCACTTGAATTATTTGAGGATAAATAATTGTCATCTTAATTAATAAAGTAATCACTCATAAAATGTCAATTTTCAATTTACTTAAGATAGACTATTTATTTTTAAAATCGAAAAGATAGTAAACAATTACAAAAATGAAAAAAACATCTACATTTACGCATAAAAATTACAAGTTGTAATTTTAGTCTAGAGTTAATATCTTAAAAAGTCACTCAATTTTAAGAATTTATTTAGCAAAGTCATTGAACCTTGTTTTGTATCAACAAAATAATTTAAATTGGCCTTTGTATCAACAAAATCACTCAATTAATGACATGACAATTTTTTTTTTCTATTATGTAAATTTGAACACACAAATAAATAAAATATAAAATTTTGACATGGTATTTTTTTTAATGTAAATATGAATCCACAAATGAATAAACTTGTAAGTTAACTTAAATATATTTACTTCTAAAAAACTACAAATATAAGATATACAATCAAGAAAATAAAAAAGGTGTAAAAGAATTTGAGTAACAATTTTGTATTTTCATATTTAATATCATTATATTAAATCCGATGTATCTAGCATCATTGGACTTTGTTTTGTATCAATAAAATCACTCAACTAAATTAATTATAAATAAAATAAAATTCACATGGCAATTATTTTTTGTCTATTATGTAAATATGAAACTACAAATAATTAAAATTTAAAAATTTAACATGGTAAATTTATTTATTTTTATATTATGAAAATATGAACCCACAAATAAATAAATTTTGTAAAATAGTTTATTTAAATAAATTTACTAGTACAAAATTACAATATAAAACATAAAATTTAAAAAATAAAAAAAAGTATAAAAAGATTTGAGGGATATTTTTGTCTTTATATATAATCTCATGATATTAAATTTAAGATACCACCAAATGAGAGATATTAGTTAAGTTAATATCATTTATAGATATTAACTAATATCATAAATCCAAATTTCTATCAAATATAATATTAATTAATAATTTATAAATTATTTCGTATAATACCTTCTACCAAATGACTCCAAGGATGTCCAATTTTCTCTTTTTTGACTATTTGTATGACTCTGACCAAATAGACGCGAATATACGTTGGAAAAGTAATCAAAAGAAGGCTTTGTCCAATCTCCTCCAACCCCACGAAAACCCCCAGCTGCTCCTTATAGACTATTGACCATCATAAACCCCCCAAAATACCTTCATTTTCAACATATTGTCCCCACCCAGTTGGAGCCTTCTCCATGGTTATTAAGCTTTAATACTAAGTTTCTCCTAATCCCTTTCTTTCACCTAGATATCAATCAGCTTTTATGTTCATCCATGGACTCTCATCAAATTGTTGCCAAGTCCAAACACCGCCACTATTACTCTGCTTTCCCTTCTTGTTTTCGACGACCTATTGAAGTGGCTGCCGCCACAACAGCTCTTCCTCTTCCTCTGCCGCAGCCACCAGTTGCTGCCAATCCCAACCTCGCCACCTCCCTCTACAACACCCACCTCGGCCTCTTTGCTCTCACTTGGTCCCGCAGCCTCTTCGGCAGATCTTTTCACATCCATTTCCTCCTCAACGACTCTCATGGAGTTGTTCGTCACTGCAATTCTATCATCTCTTCTCCTCATCTGTCCCCTTCTTTCCATCTCCACATTAAGCCCTTTGTTTTCTGGAAGAAACAGGGCTCCAAGAAACTCGATAACAATGTTCACATCTTCTGGGATCTTTCCAAAGCTAAATTCGGATCCGGTCCTGAACCTCGATCTGGATTCTACATCGCCGTCATCGTGAACGGTGAAATGGTTCTTCTCGTCGGCGATTTACCCAAAGAAGCTTACTCAAGAACCCGAGCTCGAAAGCCAGAGAAGAATCTGAATCCAAACATGGTACTGAGGAGGGAACATGTCTGTGGCAACAAACTGTACATAACAAAAGCAAACTTTGGTGGAAAAGACAGAGAAATCTCAATTGATTGCAGGATTGGGGACGATCCAAGGTTATATTTCAGCGTGGACAACAAAAGGGTGTTGCAGATTAAGCACTTGAAATGGAAATTCAGAGGCAATGAGAGGATTGAAGTAGATGGGGTTCCAGTACTTGTCTCATGGGATGTCTATAACTGGTTGTTTGATGATGACGATGATGGCTATGCACTTTTCATGTTCAAATTTGAGAAATCAATTTTGGATGAGCAAGTCAATAATGGAATTCAGATGTGGTCGCAACAATCTTGTGGATTCGGGTTCGAGACGAAAATGATGAAGAAAGGCGTATTGAGAAGTTCATCTTCTTCATCTTTGTCTTCAGCATCTTCAAGCTGTAGTTCTGTATTGGAGTGGGCCAGCACGGAAGAAAATGAATTGAAGGATCCTTCTGGATTTTCTTTGCTGGTTTATGCTTGGAAGACTTGAGTTTCAACAAAGAAATTAAAAGCTTCAATGATTGGTATTGATCTACTAACTTTTGTGTTTTATTTGAAATTTAACTAACCCCATTTATTCATGTAAAATATACTCTAGCAGAATAAACCTGGAAATTAATAGGTGTATGTATAGTTTAGGTCCTTATATAGAATTTTTCCATCTCTATCTAGCTGCTACTAACATTGAATGCAACTAAAGAATGTGCACTAGTAACCAGCTACTATATTCTATTTCTTTCTTTCTCTGATTGTTTTTGTGTGAATGGTGAGCTTTTAATTTATTCTAGTACATCCCATGTAATAACGCTTTTTGCGAAAAATATAAAGATTCTTTATACATATGGTTCTTCTTTAATTGTGAATGCTTTAAATTTTACAGATTACCACTGCTAAGGTACTTGTTCTCATTATTTCCCTTCTCCTCTAGAAGGGTAATTTGATGATATTGTTGTTGAATTATCTGTATTAAAAAATCACTTAAGAACAAATTTTGTAGAACAATTTCCCACATGAATGGGAATGACTATTTTTAAAAACATATGTATGAAAAAATCATGTGATTCGTTGGTAAAGTTTAATCGCATTTAAATAAGTAGGTTTCTCTTTGAATTTTTCATAGTAAGCATAAATTTGATATCTTTGAACCGTCCAACTTTGGTGTATACCTAGACAACATAAGTCACTTAATTATTCCTTTAATTGTTTTTGGTTCTCATTATTTTGTTCATTTCAGTCATGAACACTTTCTGGTTCATAAGTGCATAGAGAGCTGGTCTTACTGTATTTTCCTTGAAGCGGCTTACACTTCACACTTACATAGGTGATTTCTAATATGTTATTCCATAAATACACTATTTGATATATCCTGTAGCAAATTTAAAAATCATTAAAAAGTCCTATTACCTTATTCTTGTTATTGAACATTGTCTAATCATGAGAATGAACCATATAATAATTTTGACAATGTTAAATTGTTATCAATGACTTTGTTTGATCTCTTTAAACCTAGATCTTGAGATCTCCAGTCTTTTAGGTAGAGTTACCGCCGCGATGATTTGTCCTTGGCCATAATCCCATTCTCTTTGATGATCTTTCAACTCCCTCTTTAGTTAGCCCTTTTATAAGTGGATCTGACACATTATCCTTTGATTTTACATAGTCAATTGTGATAATTCTATTAGAGATCAGTTGTCTAACGGTATTGTGTCTTTGTCGTATGTTACAAGACTTATCGTTATACATAACGCTCACGACTCTTCCTATTGCCGCTTAACTATCACAATATATGCATATAGGAGCCATTTGTTTGGGCCAAAATGAAAAATTTTCTAAGAAATTTTGGAGCCATTCAGCTTCTTCATCGGCTTTGTCTAAGGATATGAACTCAGCCTCCATTGTAGAGTGAGCTATACATGTTTGTTTGGATTATTTTCATGATATTGCCCCTTCACCAATAGTAAAAGTGTATCCACGTGTGGACTTAGTTTCAGTTGACCTAGTAATCTAGTTTGCATCACTATATCCTTCAACAACGGTTGGATACTTGTTGTAATGTAAATTAAAGTTTTGAGTGTGTTCTAAATATCTCAGAACTCATTTTATTGCCATCTAATGATTTTTGTTGGGATTATTTGTGTATCGATTTAATTTACTTAGAGCATTAACTATGTTTAATCGCATACAGTTCATGATGTACATCAAACTTCCCAACACTCTAACATAATTCAATTGAGATTGACTTTTATCTTTATTCTTAACAAGATCAAAGTTCAAATCAATTGGTGTTTTTGCACTTTTGTAGTTTAAATACTTGAATTTTTCTAGTACCATTCAGATATAATGAGATTGAGACAATGCTAGGCCTTAAGGAGCTCTGTGAATCTTAATTCCTAATATCAAGTCGGCAACTCCTTTGATCTTTCATATCAAACTTACTAGCAAGCATATGCTTAGTAACATTTATGTTAGTAATGTTGTTATTCATTATTAACATATCATCCACATATAAGCATACCATGATAACTTTAGTTGGAGTGTTCTTAATGTAAACACATTTGTGACACTCATTAATTTTGAAATCATTTGACAATATTGTATGGTCAAATTTTTCGTCATTATTTGGCTACTTGTTTTAGTCCATACAAAGACTATCAAGTCTACACACCTTCCTTTCATTTCTAGCAACTATGAATCCTTCTAGTTGTTCTATATAAATTTCTTTCTTCAAATCTCCATTTAAGAAGATTGTTGTGATATCCATTCGATGAATTTCTAGATCGTACACTGCGGCTAAAGCTATAAACATTTGAACTGATGTAATTCTAGTTATCGGTGAGTACCTATCAAAGTAGTCAAGATCTTCATGTTGTCTAAATCCTTTAACAACGAGCCTCACTTTATATTTATCAATAGTGCCATCAACTTTCGTTTTTCTTTTGAAAATCCATTTGGACCCTAAGAATTTATTTCCAAGAGGAAGATCAATCAATTCCCATGTATGATTATTCATTATGAATTAAATCTCACTATTGACTGTCTTAATCTAATATTGTGCTTCTGAAGAAGTTATAATTTCTCTGAAGTTTTGAGGCTCATTTTTCATAAAAATATTACAAAATTTGATCCAAAGGAAGTGGAGGTCCTTTGACGTTTGCTACATCTTGAGTTTTTCTCGTTCTCACTTTCCTTTATTTCTTCTTGATATCATTTAGTTCCTTCATTAGATGATTCACATTCTCTTTTATATGGGTATATGATTTCAAAGAATTTAACACTATCTGATTTAATTATCATATTAATATGAATGTCTAAATTTTTTGATCAATGAACCAAAAATCGAAATGCTTGACTATTTGTAGCATATCCTATGTACATACAATCAATCATTTACTGTCCTATTTTTGTCCTTTTAAGTTTAGGAACTTGGACTTTAGCCAAGCACTCCTACACTTTCAAGTATTCAAGACTAGACTTTCGTCCTTTTCATTTTTCATATGAAATAGAAAGTATTTTACTATGGGAAACTCGATTGAGTATTCGACTGTTTGAAAGGATAGTTTCCCCCACAAGTTCTGGAGCAAACCAGAAATTATCAGCATGCCATTCATCATCTCTATAAGTGTTCTATTTTTTCTTTCCACAATTTCATTTAATTGTGGCAAGTAAGGGGCAATTGTTTGATGAATAATGTCATATTTCAAACATATTTCCTTAAAAGGAGATTCATATTCGCTACCCCTATCACTTCTTATCATTTTGATATTTTTGTTAAGTTGTGTTTCAAACTTCACTTTTGTACTATTTGAATGATTCAAAATTGTCTCATCTTTACTACTAAGTAAATAAACGTAGTAATATCGCGTACAATCATCAATAAAAGTTATGGAATACTTCTTTCCACTACGAGGTGGTATTGACTTCATGTCACAAATATTTGTGTGAATTAAATCTAAGAATTTGACTTCTTTTCAATTGACTTATAAGTATGTTTACCATACTTAGATTCAACACAGATTTAACATTTTGACTGTTGTTTTCAAACTTTGACAATACATTCAAATTACGCATTTTCAGCAAGGTTTTATAATTGACATATCCCAAATGTTCATGTCATAAATAGTTTGACTCAAGCAAGTAAGAAAAACAAAAAATATTAGGTTTGAAAAGATCCTCCGTGATATAACCTTTTTTCTACAAATATTTTGTTCTTACTCATAACAACTTTGTAGAATACAAACATTACCTAAAGTCTACACCTTGTTAGATGTTCTTTTTAGGAGGACTGTCACGATCTGGAAATGGGTCCTAGATGTGACATGGAGAAGGAGAACCCAAAAGTCCTTGATCAAGCCATCATAGCATCATTACTCACATCATCGGTTCGGAAGCGCGAAAAAGGAAAGCACATAGCACATATTTCAAGGGAGAACGGGGCTTTGGACTCAAGCTATGGGGTTGTTGTCGGGAGTTGGATGAACATGGATCACATAGCACATAACAAGTATTTCCACATAAGCACATTCCCAACATTCACAAGTCCAATACATAATCATAAGCATAATCCGTACGTCATTCCCATAAACAAGTCTCAATAGCCATAATATCTCAACAAAATATAATACAACGTGCAAGAGTTTAACATGTCCAACATAGCCTTTACATAAGATAAAATGGGGCCTTTACATAATCCGGGCTCACCCTCAAGTCATAAAGTAAAGAAAATAAAACAATACAAGGAAGATAGAAAGTAGTAATTGCCTTTGAACAAAAGGGCTCACCAGAAGCAAGTAGCTTCAACGATTATCACTCGTCGTCCAACGGAAGATAGAGGTCGTCACCGGTCCCTATATGGTTAGAACATGTAGACAAAGAGTATGGATTAACACAATAAAGCACTAAGTATGCGAGCATGCAAATGCATATGCACATGAACCTATAAACAACCTAGATGACAAGGGCACATACATAGAAAGAGAATATAAGGAAGAATAGTATATCAATATGCCATGATAACCATGATGCATGAAATGTCATAATTCTTATAGTATAGAGGGGATGTAACCATAACCGACATCTCAAATTCATTTGAACTATAACATGATTTCGCCCAATGCGACCTCCCATTGGATCGGAGAAGGTTACTTGCCAAAGGTAACCTACACCACACCTTACGACCTGGCCATTTCGGTGTGATGGCCACCTTCCTTACGACCTGGTCATTTTGAAAGGATTTCTATAACATAGCATATCATATCATATCAAGGCATACCTTACTAGAACAACACCTATTTCGCTAGCAACCTATGTTGGCATATAGTTTGACGAAAAGGAGTATGGTCACTGTGGAGATAGCTCACCCGTATCCAATCCCTTGGTACTAAGTCCACATCCCACAAGAATACGTATACATATACATGCTTTAAAATGGAAACTTGACACCTGAACCTCAAACCATGCAAATTGGGCTTAAAAGCCAAATTCTCTTTCATGACTTTCGTGCATACTTAACAAGAGTCAAATACATTTCATAATCATACTTTCGTGTATAAGAGTAGCTCCATACTTGTCAAACATGATGGTGTAAATACCCATAGTTGCTCAAAGAGCCATTTCATAGACGTTATGTGATCACATTCTCATCATTACCCATACTTGGTTCAAAATCGTAGTCATAAACATATTTGGGACTTAGCCCACATTAAACGCTTCATAAAACCATGATCATGCATGCCAATGCCATGAGTGATAATAAGAATAGCATGGGTACTAGAATTCATACTTTAAATTCAAATCAAGAGTATTTCATAAGGGGTTAAGGTTAAATGAACATTTAGATATTCATTTAAATACTACTCATACATAGTTCAAGAGTAAGGGAACATGCATAATTTAACCTTCATCAATACAAATTAAATTTAGTAGAATCCAAACTTAAATCAACTTTAAATCACCTAATTTCTACAGCCCAAAACTCTATTCAATTGAATACATCAAAATTTAAAGAACACATAATTTAAAGAAAACTTAAATTTGTAATTTAAAGAAAAGGATTCTTGGGTCTTCATGGATGAAAGGGAATCCATGAATCAATCCCGCATACCTTGATATTTGCCAAGAGAATTGGATGATTTTGCAAGAAGGATGATTTTCCCCAAATTTCTACAAGCTTTCATCAATAGAGGTCAAGAGGATTGAGAGAATTTTGGTGAGGTTTGAAGAGTGTTAGAATGAATTAAAGGGGATTAGGATTGATTTGGGGGTTTTAGGAGACCTTAGAAAGGCTAAAAGAGGCATGGGATTAAACCAATTTACGAATTAACCATTAATGAAATGGATAGGATCACAAAACAGGTCCTCACAAAAGGACACCCAGGGGCCGTGCTGTCCGTGAGACCACACTTGGTCTCAGCTTCGGCTTGAAATCTTGGGGGACTTTTAAGATCAACTCACGGGGGGTCTCACGGACCGTATAGCTGTACATGGATCGTGTACTGGTTCATGAAGCATCACTTGGTCCGGAGTCTAGCCCCGAGCCTTGACAAGCTTACTAGAACATGTCACGGGAGCTCTTCACGGACCATGAAGGCTCACACGGACCGTGAAGTGGTTTGTGGAGTTTCACTTGGTCTGGAGTTTGGCCCGAACTCCAAGGAATCCCACTGGAACAACCCACAGGACCCACCATGGACCGTGAACCACCAAATGGTTTGTGGTCCCTCACTTTGTGTCACGACCCGGATAGGGGCCTAGATGTGACATGGCGAAGGAGAACCCGAAGGTCCTCGATCAATCCATCATAGCATCATCACACACATCATTAGTTCAAAAGCGCGAAAGCTAAACACATAACACATAAGCTCTAAGGGAATCGGGGCTTTGGACTCAAACTATGGGGATGTTGTCGGGAATGGGATAAATATGGGTTCACATAGCACATAATAATTATCTCTAAGGGGACGGGTAAGTAGAATTCAAACTATGGGGCACACCGGGGTTATGGGACTTTCCACATAAGCACATAGTCGATCACAACTCTCAACATCAAGTCATAAGCATAATCAATAACATTTATCATAATCAAGACTCATAAACATAACGTTTCATAATCATCATATTCAACATTACAAGCCAACGTACAAGAGTTTAGTTTTCCAACAAGCCTCTACATAGATCAAGCGGGGCCTCGACATAGTTTGAGGCTCACCCTCAATACCTAAGTAAAGTAAATGACATAATAAAACTAGGTAGATAGGAGGTGGCTATTGCCCTTGAACAAAAGGGCTCACCAGTAGCAAGTCTTCAAGATAATCAAACGTCGTCCGGTAGAATGTGGAAGTCGTCTCCGGTCCCTATATGGTTAGAACATGTAGACAAAGAATATGGGTTAGCACATAATATGTACTAAGTATGCGAGCATGCAATGCATATGACAATATAGTATGACCAAGCAACATGACAATGGGACAAGTGGTACGAAAGGAATGCACGTAGCCAAAAAGTAATATACAACATGATATGCCATGATGCATGAGATGCAATCCTATGATCATAATATAGCGGGGATGTAACCTCAACCAAAAATAGAGAAGACCCGAGCGAGCTACTACCCGGATCCAAACTACTTGCCAAGTAGATCCCTAATCACCCTTAAACAAGGGGAAACAAACAAGTCATCCCATCTAGGGAGAAATCCCATATTGACACATGGTTTGACGGAAAGGAGTATGGACCCTGTGGAGATAGGCCACCCCGACTCCAATCCCTCGGTACTAAGTCTCATCCCACAGGAATACATATATATATACATGCAACTTCAAATCGAAACACTTACATTCTTTTCAAATCATGCATCATTAGTCAAAACCAAAATCATTAATCAAAACCATGCTTAAGCTTAGGCCAAGGGCCATCAAGAGTTTCCAAAACATTTTCATAATCATTCCATGTCAATGCAATAAGGTAGCCCATCTACATAGCTTATCATATCAAGCCTTCAAAACATGTCAAAGTGGAAATGCCCAAAAAGCCATAACAAAGAGACTATGTGATCACAAGCCTTAACATATCCTTTCAAAACAAGAGTTTCATCAAAACAATCTTCAATGCATATGCCATGAATGATAACAAGTACATGAGTAATAGAATTCAAACTTTAAATCACAATTTAAAAGGTAATTCAACATAAATCATGAGAAATTCCATCTTTAAAGCATAATGCAAATTACCCATGCATAATTAAATCAAAAGGGGACATGCACATTGATTCTTCAAGAGTTTTCATGAACATTCATAAAATTCAAACTCAAATCATGATTAAATCAACTAATTTCTATAGCACATAAACCCAATCAACTAAATACTTCAAAATTTAAGGAACCCATAACTTAAAGAAACTTAAAATCATGATTTAAAGAGTAGGATTCTTGGGTCTCCATGGATGAAAGGGAATCCATGAATCAAACCCACATACCTTACAATTAGCCAAAGGAATTTAAGAATTAAGCAAGCAAGCTGATCTTCCCCAACTTTCTTCAAGCTTTCAACAATGGAGGTCAAGAAAATTTAGGAAATTTCAAAGAGCAATGAGGAGTGTTAGAATGGATGAAAAGGGGTTAGGGTTAGGTTAAGGGGGTTTAGAGGACCTTAGGATGCCTAAAAGGGGCCTAGGGATTAATTAAATTATGAGTTAACCATTAATGAAATGGATAATTAACTGTCACACAGTGCCATACGATTGGCTCCAGGTCTCTTCCAGTGGTACACGGACCGTGTACCTGTCCATGTACCATGCCTTAGTTTCTTCTTCGGCTCGAACTCTCAGGGACTTTCTGTAACACTTCACGAAGGGGGGTCATGGGTCATGTGGATTCACACGGACCGTGTACTTGTCCGTGCAGCCACACTTGTCCCAGAAACCAACCCCACACCAAGACCAAGCCACTGCCTCCCCAGACGGACCCCCAAACGGACTATTTGAAGTCTCACGGACCGTGGGGTGGTCCGTAGGACTTCACTTGGTCCATGGGTTGGGTCCTGACTACCCTGAACCCATTGGACCCTCACATAGACCCCCACACGGACCGTGGACCCTCACACAGTCCGTGGTCCTATCCTTGGGCCATTTCTAGGGCCTATTCCCAACGTTATTTGAATTACGGGCAGTCTCACTATTTTGGACATAACTTGCTTATACGAATTCTGAATTGAGTGAAACCAGTTGCGTTGCAAATATAACTCAAAGAGATTCAATTTAATATATAGTAGCCCACACAGTTCATCCCGTACCAAAAGTTATGCTTCCTCAAAGTACACTGTCCAAACGGCCTCTCTAGGCGACCAAAAGGTCCGTTTTGCATTAGGTCACTTAAACTCAACCCCTGTCCACCAAAATTCAACCATGACTAGTATAACACCATACAATATCAACCATAAGAAGTTTAGAAAATTTTCGGGTCGTTACACTTCGACTCCACTCCAAATCCTTTTTTCAGCATACTTCTGAATACGGGCAGTCTCACTACGAAGGCCATAACTTTCACATTCAAACTCCAAATCGAGTGAAACCTATTGTGTTGTGAAAATAACTCGAGATTTGATTTGATATATAATAGCCCACACAGTTTATTTCATACCAAGTGATATGGCTTTTCAAAGTCCATGCTGCCTAACCGGCCTTACAACCCTCCACCAAAATAATTCCTTTGAATCCGACTACTTAAATACAATCCATGACTACCAATATTCAACCATGATGAATTCAACACTAACCTTCACCAACCATTAAGAAGTTCAAATAATTTTGGGTCGTTACATCATCTCCCCCTTGGGAACATTCGTCTTCGAATGGGCTAAAACCACGACTTAAGGACATCAATCAAACAAGAGATATTTTTTGATAAAGCAAGTGATATTAATAACCGCATTAAGAAGATGCAAAAATTACAAGATATTGCATTTGAGCTTACAAAAAAAATCTCTGGCTAACTATACAAACTATCTAAGCCAGAGCTAATGAGTTAATAAAATCCTGAATTTGTTCTGCA
>JBCEWC010005803.1:0-24226 GCA_038996855.1 Solanum aculeatissimum | reverse complement strand
TTTAGGGGTTTAGGATACCTTAAGGGACCAAAAGGGGGCTTAGGGAAATGTTAAATCACGAAAATATCATTAATAAACCGAAACTTGTCACTGAACACAGAACCTAAACGGCAGCTACAGTGTCGTCAAACTGACTCCCGAGTCGTTCAACTGACCGTCTTCCCTCCCTTAGCCAATTCTTCAACGCGAACTCTCAGAGGACTTTCTGTTACACTTCACGAACCACTAAATGGTCCGTTCAAGGTGATACGTCTCGAGCAAGGAACCTTCCAGACTTTCTTAACCTCAAAATCCTCAGCCAAGCCTTGGCCTAGCCACTGTCCACCTTCACGGGACAGTGGACGGCCCATCAACACTCACACGAGTCGTTCAAGGCTTCGTGAGTTTGGACTTAGCTTAGGAGTGGTTCCAGGCCACCCCAAACTCACTGTGACACCTCGAGGGACCCTAGATGGACCGTGCAAATTTTCAAGGTCCGTCCAAATGTCCTTTGCCATTTTTCTGAGCCTATCTCCAATGGCTTATGAATTTAGACAGTCTCACTGTTTGGGACATATCTCCCTCATACGATATCCAAATTGAGTGAAACAACTTGGGTTGCAAAGCTAACTGAAAGAGACTTAATGTGATATGTGGTAACGCATATGGTTCATCCCACATCAAAAGTTATGACTGTTTGAAGTACACTGCCGAAACTTTCCCTCTAGGCCACTTACTAGCCCAATTTGCATTCGGCCACTTAAACTCACCCCGTGGCCACCAAAACTCAACCATGGCTTGTAGTACATCATAGAATGCCAACCATAAGTAAATTTCAAAAATATTCGGGTTGTTACACTACAAAAATCATGATGTTATAACCCGAAAATAATATCAAAAGTAATCTCCAAGAACAAAATACTAATCACAAGTAATGAGTTATTCACGTTCTGACTGTCCTTTCTTCCTAAAACAACCTAACAACCTATTTATAATAAGTAGATCCCAAATCAAAAATGAAATAGGAAAACTGAAATTAGGAAATTGGAGGAGCATAGTTATGGGTCGTAGATGAAATCACGTTCTGTGACTAGCCTTCGTAAACTGCAATGCATAAAATCTATCTTCACTTGTATTAACCACCTTATGGACCATCTTCTGACTTATGGCCCGTAAGAGGTTTTGTCTATTAACTTTTCAGCAAATCTTCAAAACTCTGATCCTCTAGGAACGAACAAGTTCTACGACATGTCGCCTGACTTACGACCTGTGGGAGTCTCCATATGATAATAGTTTAGTAGTTAACATATTTTCTTATCTTCAGCATATAAACAAGCATACGAGTCATCAAATGAGTTACAACTCGTCTGATAACACGTCAATTGAGAGTCTATATCTTTTGATCAAAGAAGGACCTTTCATTGGATCTAACTGATGATCACATCAATGGATCGTGGAATGAACTACAACCTATAAAATGCTTCGTGCATCATCCAAATCTTACAATCTGCAGAACTTGGCCAAAAAATCATCCTCATTCCTGTAAAATCAACTCAAAAGCATATCAAACCTACTAACATCACTTTGAGAACAAACAAAATCCTAAGTTTAAAGCATCAAAAGTGTTGTATTTTTGCAGCACATCAACACCCTCAACTTAAAATTGTGGCTTGTCCTCAAGGGATAGACTCAATCTACATAAACAATACAATAACACAAAGACCTCAATCTAGTGGCATACATCATCTCTCATTCAATCCCATATACCCAATCAAACTCATTAATGCATATCCAACAATTATCCAATAGACTCATACAGATCAAAGATATGATAGTACAACTATGACAGATAAAACAATGTTCATAATCAACAATCACCGAGATAGTCCGTAATTAACAATGTAATCCAAGTGCCCTCAAAAAATAAAGAAGTCTCATGTCTTATTTAGAATTGTATGTTTGAATTCAATACTCAGGACTGACAAAAACACTCGTGCTCACAAATGATATTCGAATACTGTACATAATACCATAGGCTTGCCCTTATATTCATTACTATGACCTTTGACTAATTAGACTAGGATCACTATAGGAATTTCTTAGCTTGTAACGTAGGTTTAGGGGGCTTTGGTAAGATACTTTTGGAACATACGACATTGTTTCACACTTTTCCCCTACCAATATTGATATATTTGACTCATTGATCCTTTTTTCTTATTTCACACACTTTTGGGTGCCTCACTCTAACTGTAAGCTCACTGACTCTTACTTTTACAATTCTCTTTCTTTTTAGCCCATTATGTTTGCATTTATTGATTGTTTTTGCACCCGCTTCATATTTTACCCTTTTCATTATATTTCTATGCTTATTTTTCCGTTTGGTATGATTCTTTTACAACAACCACCCTCAACTTAGGCTTTTAGCTTGAATTGAGGTGCACAATATCCAATCTTTGAACCAGGACAAATTTTGGTGGCCATCCTCAACTAAGGATTTTAGCCTAAGTCAAGGTACAAAATATTCAAGGAAAGGCCAGGGCCAAATTCAAGTTTTCACAGGATAAAAAGGTTCGGTTACTCAAGTATTTACAAAGAACAGATACATGCAGGGCTCAAACATTAGGAACAAGGGATTTATGATGCATTTGTTTGGTCAATTTATGCTAAGTGGACTAATATGAACAATGGTCTAAGATCCTTTCCTAAGCAACTAACCTATAGTCTCAGTTAGAGTAACAAGGCAAGTTCTAGATTGAATCACAGTATCAAAATCATGCAATAATGCTCACACACACTTGGAACTGAATACAATGTTGACATAGACTCTCATATCAAGCTTTTTAACATTTATTCCACATTGTTGTTATCAAAATTACCTAATAACGCATCATAAAAATTAGAGGGGTATCATTTTTCAACAAAACTAACATATGCCACAAATATCAGTACAATATGCAACTAATACTACTTACACATCCTAAACGTGTTGGTTCAACAGAAAATAAATGTCCTTAAGGAAAGAATATAGGCAAGAAAACCCCACAGACTCAAAATTAGGATAGATATAGGTCTTGGTTACTCATACTTTGCCAAGGCCATAACTACCCACACCCCATCGAAAATCATTTGCATTATCCTCAATGCAATAAAATAAGACAAAATATAATACTGGGGTAAAAAAAGACATACCTGGGTGCCTAAGCAGCAGTGTCTGGCTGTGTCTGACCACCCTCGACCTGTTGGGTGCTCTTCTCACTAATGGTGTCATGTCTGGAGGGTCCAGCTCCCCTCACCATCTCCTGTGCATATGTCTGCCGCTTGAACTCATCTTCAATCGAGGTTCATCTAACAAACTCAAACTACTCACTCTCCATCCTCACAGCCTCTTATCTCGCAACATTAGGTTCATCAGAATCAAGATCAAGCCTCTTCCTAGAGGCACATACTTGTTGCTCATCAGCAAATAAATCAATCACCTCCTTAGTAGTTGTATCCGACATGGAAATCACCAGAGGTGTTGATGATGCTACTCTCATATCAGTGCAGAGCTACTGAATTTCTGTACGAATGGCTATAATATTAGAAAGTTGGGCTGACGTGAGGCTCTTCTCTATTTATTTCTCAAACTATCGACACGACCATGAAATAGTGTGAGTCTCTCCTTAATAATGGCTATGAAGTGTGTCTGTATACGATCCTCAACCTTTGAAATAGCCTTGCAAACCTAAGGCCATATCTGCTATAGCAATTGAGTCAACTAGGACTCAGTGCGAAGTTGTCGCTGTACCAGTGACTATATGGACTCCGTAGATATGTAAACCATGCCTTCAGGCTGAGGATGCATAGGCATGACCTCTATCACAACAATAGAAGTAGTAGCATGTCATGACCCAAGAGTGGGGCCTAGGTGTAACATGGAGAATGAGAACTAGAGAGTCCTCAGTCAATCCTCTTAGCATCATTTTACATATCACTGGCTCAGAAGTGCATAATTAAACAATAAACACATAATTCTAAGGGATTTTGGGATTTTGGGACTTTGGACTCAAGCTATGGTAATGTCATCGGGGATGGATTTTCATGAATCACATATCATTTAGCAAATAAGTTCTAAAGGGCGGGCAAGTATGACTCACGTTATGGGGAAAAGAAGGAGCTTGGGACTTTCCACATAGGCACATTCTCATTAAACATATCATAATAGCATAAGCATAACCATCACATCCATACATAATATTAACCATAGAATATCAAGTATGCACATATTATACTCGTACAAAAGAAGTCCATAATGTCCAACAATGCCTCTAGTCTAGATTAGGGCAGGGGCCAAGTCATGTCCTGGGCTCACCCTCAAAGTAAAGACATAATCAACAAAACATAAGGGCTAAATGGATGGTAAGTATTGTCCTTGGAATATAGGGCTCACCAAAAGTGAAACTCAAAGATCCAAGCTAACCATCAAGAGGTAGATTGTGGTCTCCGGTCCCTACATAGTTAGATCATGCAAGCAAAAGAGTATGTGTTAGTATGTTTAAATGTATTAAGTATTCGGGCCTGCAATGCATATGACATGAACAACCTGTAAGCTAATGTTAGTTGATAAGGGAATATATATAAAAGGAAAAATATATGAAAGGATACAATATCGATATATCGTGAAATGCATGATGCATGAATTCTTAGTCATATAAATATAATGGGGATGGGACCTGAACTGACATAAGACCAAGTGAGCTATAACTTGAAACTTCGTCGTCTACCCCACAACGGATAAAGAGGTGACCTAGTTCCAAAAGGTAGATCCATTCTTAACATAATCATATCATAAGAGGCATAAACATGAACCTATGTTTGGCACATAGTTTGACAGAAAGAAGTATGGACCCTTGGAGATAGTCCACCCCAACTCCAATCCCTCAGTGTTAAGCCATCATCCTACAAGAATATATATACATATACATGCCTATCAAAGGGGTTATTAACCACTCTAAGTGATACCGGGTCATGGTGTCCCGGATCATAGGAGCACTGTTAAGTCCAGATGTGATGATCTATGGATCCTCAAATATGGTCCTGGCCTGTCGACCTCGCTCATCCTGCTAGATGTCCTCGCGGTATATATCCTGCATGCTTCGAACACACCATCGTCTAGATAGACCAACTATAGGGGCTAGTGGTGTTGGGGTGGACTCAGCATACCTAGAACCTGACTCCTTACCTGAATCGGAGTTCTCTCCATCTCATCTTTCTGATCCAGACCCCTCGCCAAAATCTTTCATCTGAACAGAGTTGCTTTGCTAGGCACATCCCTCCTTAAACTCGGGAGGCAGAGCAATTATGGCTTGTGTCTGGGCCAGAACTATCTATCTAGTTGTTGCACTTGTGTGTTTTTTCTCAATGCCCTCATCTAGATGGACGTCAAGCACCTCTAAGGATCCATTGGTTTGAGGACTACCCTTGGTGTCGGTGGGTGCATCTTGGAGTTGGCTCTGCAAGTCTTGTATCTCATCTCACTTGTGACAGGGAGCTATAATACCTAAAAGCACACAAGCAAAAGCATACATTAGTCCTACAAGTATAGAAAAGATAAACAAAAAGTTACCAAGAATTATCAAAAATGGGCCTATAAAGGCTTACCTATGGGTCGTAGGGTAGATTATGGGCCGCAGATGGCCTTCGTGGGCAACAGGGTACAGTAAATCAAGTTACTAAAAATGAACTTATGAGGCTAGTCATGGATCGTAGAATAGACTACGAGCCATAGATTGAGTTGGAGGTACAACGCAGGATCCAATTTGTGCAGGTAAGAACTTATGAACCCTGTTTAAGGGACGTAGTATGAACTATGATCCATAAGTAGATTCATCTGGTAACTTCCCAGAAAAACCAAATTGTTGATCTACCTTAAGAGGGGAAACTGCGGTCCGTGGACTAATCTACGGGCCATAGAAAACCCTCGTACTGTTGAAAAATAATAACCTGATTTTTTTCTAGTTCACTAGTCGATTCCATTATATCAAAATGTAACAAAAATTACAACCAAGTCCCAGTCAAGCTCCAATCAAGCTAATTTTAATGAATTTACAAGCCTGATGAATAGGTTACAACAACAGAGCACACGAAAATAAATAACATCGAAGCAATGACACACAAACTAAGTCAAACACATACAGTGTGCATTCTATGCATTCAAATTCATCCCACAACCTAAGCGCACACAAATTACTACCAACTCACCAAAAATCCAAATGTGTGTGAATCATTATACTACCCTTCAACCATCAATTCACTCAAATATATTCAACACATCACAACAACAACCGTTTGATTAAATATCATGCGTGCCATCATTTAATTCACACAAACACTTAATTGATTTTAACAAGATGATTTCGTACCATGCAAATGACAAGTGATTGAACCATTTCAGATAATGACACTCATACCCCCAGATTAGTTTCATAGATAATTTCATCATCCAAATATTCAGTTCATTGGACTACCTTTTTAATTTCAACAAGATAACTAATTGTAACTCATACGACAAGGTATTTAACGATATCAAACAATGAAACTTGCATTCATTTACATGCTTCAAGATTTGTTCATGCAATTGAACAACGAGCATCACATCATACACCTCACTCTCACACAACACTAACTATTATGGCAAGAAACATCATGAAATCAACGCCAACATTGTCTCAAATCATTAACACAAGTTTTTGACAAAAAAATAAATTTCAAGATAAGAACATACCAGAATATTGAGCAAACAGTTGAGAACTAGCAATTAAAACCCAAAACATTTGAGCCCTAGGTACGCCAGAACAGTGTGTGGGTGGCCAAAAATTATCCAGAAATTGGCCAGAAGATATGCTGGTGGGGATCGTCAATGATTGAACTGGGGATCAAAAAAAGGGTCGTAGGGTATTGTGGAAATAATTGAAAAAATAAGGGGTAATCCCTCTTTTATTTCACTGATCGGGTTAGGTATAAGTGGGGTTCTGACCCCATAAAACCCCAATTATGGGTTGTAAGGCTTTCTATGGCCCATAAGACCTAGTCTTGTAGTTTTTAAATCTATTCTTTTCAAGAACTTGTCTTCTATGCAACCTCATATGGGTCATAGGTTGTTTTACAACTTGTATGTTGGCTCGTAATTGCCCCCAACACTTAGCAAAATTCTAGAATACCTGCTGGAGTCCATGAACCCCATTCACGAACTATGATTTTAGTTACAAACTATAAACTTGGCTCGTGGACTGTAGTGCACCAATTTTTACTTTATTGGAATTAGTTCTACAAGTTAGTACACGAGTCATGGTATAATCCATGATCCATGGAACTAGTCGTAGAACCAACTTTTCCTCTTTTTTGCACTAGTTTGATGCCTTAACCTTGTTCCTGTATAATCTCAGTAAACAAATTATTGCCTTATAAATTCCCGGTCAGCGTGTCCAAAATTATAACAAAAAAACATGAAAACTAAACTACCTATGAGTTCAAAAGCAAAAAGAAAAACAAATACACATAAATTATAACAAATATCTTGGGTTGCCTCCCAAGTAGCGCTTGATTTATTATCGCAACAAGACTTAGGCTACTTCATTACTCAGACTTCATCAAGTGCCCATACCTCTATCTTCAAATCATCAAGTCTTTTCATAGACTGACAAATATTGAAGACAACTCTTTTGTTGTTCAATCTAAACTTGAGTTGACCCAACTCCATATCTACTAGTGCTCACCCAGTGGCTAGGATGAGTCTTCCCAAGATGATTGGGATGTTGAAGTCAACTTCATAATCCAAAATCACAAAGTCTACGAGGAATATAGACTTTTCTAATTTAACTAGAATGTCATACAGTATCCCTACAGGCTTCTTTACTATTTTGTCAGTCATCAACAATCGGATACTCGTTGGTATAAGGGCTCTCAAGCAAAACTACTTAAACACTGCAAGAGAAATTAAGTTGATGTTGGCTCCTAGGTCGCATAATGCCTTTGAAAAGTTGATATCTCCAATGGGGCAGGGTATGGTGAATGCTCTGGGGTCCTATTGCTTATGCACTAGGGACCTTGTTGCAATAGAACCACAACACTGAAGCTCTTGAGAGAGATCTTGGCTTACCATCCTTTTTTCATCACTAGGTCGTTCATGAACTTGGAATTCTTGGGTATTCGCTCTAATGCCTTAATGAGGGAATATTGATAGATAGCTTCCTCAACATGGAGATAAAATATTGAAACTTCCCCTTCTCTTCCTTATTTTTGTGTCTTTAAGGGAAAGGAGGTGGAGGCTTAGGTATGGGTTTCAACTTCTTTGGTGTCACCACTTCATTTCTCATCCCATCCTTGGATTTTTCATCCCCCGTCTCTGCATCCTTTCTCTCTACCATATCCTCATGAACCACATCATCATCAACTAGCCTCAGTGGGTCGATCATCTACTTACCACCTCATGTCATCACTGCTATGCACTACCTATCATTCTTTAGATTTTGCACTGTATTTCTTGGCAATGTACTCTTCTGGTGTTGATTCAACTATGTAGACATTTGGCTAAATATTTTCTCTAGCTGTTTAATAGCCATAGAATGAGACTCCATCTTTTGATTAATATCTAAATGTTAGCTTTCATCCCTTTCAAGGTATCATCTTGTGGGTCATCCTTCTTCAACAACTTGTTGAACATCTCCTCAAAGCATGAACTACTTGCCCTAGAATCATGATTGTGTGGTGGAACATACGCACCATTTCTATACTCATCTCTGTGACCCCAATCACCATCTCTGTCTTGTCCCTTATTCTTATCACATTAACTGCCTCAGTTGTTATCCCTGTATGTATTATCCCTGTATGTATTATCCCTGTTGTAGTTCTGACCTTGATTCCCTTGACACTAATAGTCTTAGTTGGACCCTTAAGCGTTGGTTCAAAAAACCCTCTGATCAATCATAAAGCAAGTGTTCTCCTCATAATATGGCTTCTCGTATATAGGTGCTCGAGGTGGATGTTAACTAACTGTATTAACTCACTTCTAATTTTGATTCATCAAAAAACCCACATTAGTCTAATCCAGACCAATTCTTGCATTATATCCTCGTTGATCTTTGCCTGCTCTGGATTGGAACTAACTCCGAAGGAGCTTATAGTAGTCAATTTTTCCCTCGAGCCCCATGCAGAATTAGTATGTTCTACCTTCTCTAGTCTCTTTGCTACCACTGGAAAAGTACAATCCAAGAATGAGCCTCCATTTATGGTGTCATCCACTGCTTTCCAATTATCATCCAATGCCCAAAAAGATCTCCACCAAGGAATCATCAATGATCTTATGGTCCAGAACACTCCTCAAGCACTTTGTGAATTTCTCCCATGTAATGCTAATCAAATCACCAGGAAATTGCTTGAAGTTATTGATCTTATCCTTTAGTTTCAACTTCTTTGACTTGGTAAATAACCTTTGCAAAAAAGCTTTCGGTATTTCTGCCCAAGTGGTGATAGAACTCTATGAAAGTTCGAATAACCATATTGTCGCCTCACCTATGAGAGATAATGGGAAAACACAGATCCCAATGAAATATATGGAAAAATTTGATTTCCTATCATACTCTTACAGATAAATACAACATTGTGTAGATAATTATGCAGATCCTCTGATGGTATGCCTGTAAACAAGCCTATATTCTACAACATCCATAGTAATCGACTCAAAATAACAAACTTAGAGTCATCTAGTAAAGGAGGTAACACAATATATTTGGTTACATCCACTGTCATCGAATCAAGCCAATATTGATTTCATGTATTAGCCGCAAGTTGTAGATTCGATGGTGGTAGATGTGGGTATTGATCATTCTAATTTAGAGCAATGTTTACAGAGTTGTTTGCGTTATCGTAGGCCATTCTTTGTATTGTTCTCTAGATCTCTGGATCAAATGGAGTCAAGGAATTACCTTAACTTTGAGTACTGGGCATATATTACACCAGTATGCTGAAAGAAAAACAAAAAAAATAAAAACAAGTAAAATAAGAAAAATAAGAATTAATTCACATATCACCCTAATTAAACTAAATCTAAAAACTGTATTTCCTGGCAACGATGCCAAAATCTTGATCACACCCAAGCTACACCTCCAAATTAAAGTAGCAATGGTCGTTGTCAAAATACAGACCCTAATGATGGTTAGGGTTGATCCCACGAGAAATAAGGTTTAGACTTGGGAGTAAATAAAGCAATTAAGATGAGTTAATATACTTATCTCCCGAAAGGGGGTGAGTTTGTAAAAATGTAGTAATTAAACCTATACTACAACAAACAATCAAGTGAAAGTGTTGTGAAATCAGTGAGAGAAGTAACTAAGGTATTGTGTTCCCTATGAATTCCTAAATCAGTGTAACCAGATAATCATAACCTTTTCTAGTGTGTAGCATATAGAACTGGTAAGTTATGTTCACCTAACCCTTTGATCCAGACATTAGGCAAATTTCACCACGTGATTTGATTCATCCTCGAGGTGTTGCATTACTAACCCTTACCTTTGTCTCAGTACAACTATCCCTTGACCCGTTCAGGTAAATTAGACGAGAGTAATCATATCAAATAATGTTAATTATCCCTTATCCCATTCATTACCCCCTTGATTCAGCAAGTAGGAATTAGGCAAGTTCTAATGCGTTCACTCGTTAAAAAGTATTAGTAGAAAAGTGATAAATAATACGCACATGCACACTTTCCAAGGATTAAAAATTATATGATTTACTTTGTTAGTTCTTTATGGTTCTCACAACCCTAGTTATGGATTTAGCAACTCATGTTCAATGTAGGTGAAGAAATCATATTATGAATTGGCATAATTAAACATTTACAATGATGAATTGAAGAACAAGAAATCTAGAATCTCTACAAAAATCATGACGTTATAACCCAAAAATAATATCAAAAGTAATCTCCAAGAATAAAATACTAATCACAAGTAATGGGTTATTCACATTCTAACTGCTCTCTCTTTCTAAGAAAAACCAAAAAACTTATTTATAATAAGTAGAAACCAAATCCAAAATGAAATAGAAAAACTGAAATCAGGAAATTTAATGAGCATACTTATGGGCCATAGATGAAATCATGGCCCGTGACTGGCCTTCATAGATTGCAATGCATAAAATTTGTCTTCACTTGTATGAACCACCTTACGGATCGTCATCTGACTTACGACTCGTAAGAGGTTTCATCTATTAACTTTTCAGCAAATCTTCAAAACTCTGATCCTCTAGGCACGAACATGTTTTATGACTCGTCACCTGACTTACGACCTGTGGGAGCCTCCATCTGATAACAGTTCAACACTTAGCATAATTTGTAATCTTTAGTATACAAACAAGCATACGAGGCCATCAAACGAGTTACGACTCATCTATTAACACATCTCTCCAACAATTGAAAATCAGCCTTTCACTGGATCTGACCCACAAACATATCTATGTCTCGTGGAATGAACCACGAACCACAGAATGCTTCGTACATCATCAAAAACCTATAATTTGAAGAACTTGACCAAAATATCATCCTAATTCCTATAATCCTGTAAAATCAACACAACAACACATCAACCTACTAACATCACTTTGAGAACACAAAAAAATCTTAAGTTTAAGGCATCAAAAGTGTTGTATTTTTGTAGATCATCAATGGAAAGTGCAGGTGGTACTTAGGTCACACCGCGATCACTCTTATGGATACTATAGGCCACCTCCTTGCTAGCACATCATCCTCGTGATGCCATTTGTGCTTGCAAAAACAAAGTGATCTAATCAGCCCAAAAATAATGTATGGCCTCTACATCGATAGGATAATCGTCACCTCTAACCCCAAACTTAAGTCAAAAGTAGGGTGAGAACAAAGTTACTCAGACTTCCCTTTCCACAACAACAATCCTATCAAAGCAATGATGTTTGTACACCTCAACCACATTTTTAACACAAAACATGCAATCCCACATTCATCGTTACATTCACACTTATGACCCCAAACAAAAGAATACATCAATTACCACAATTCAACATCCCAATTAAAACACATGTGAGATAATTCAACCACACATCAAGTTAATCTTTCCACAAGTGTACACAATTCAAATCCAAAAACCCCCAATGATACACTTTGCACCATGGTTCACACAATTACAATAATTCCTATAATACTAACCAATTGAGTCTATAATTTCCCACAAAATCATGAACTATCATAGATCACAAAGGGAATGGACAAACAAACACTCTACAACCATCAAGTTGAACAAATTGCCCCAAAATTCTACCTAGGGTTTAACAACATAGGTAACTAGAAAAATTATCAATAATATCTACTTCAAACAAGTATAACGGGTTACCCATGCTAAGAATCTCAAAACAATTAGGCTACAATCAAGAATTATTGCAAAATAGAGGAAACTCACAAAGAATATATAAGAACTACAAATTTTCCAAGCCAACAATGGGAGAAACATATTTTGAAAAGTGTAGAGGAAGGAAAAATCAACCAAAACTTGCTTGGAACAGTGGAGCGACATGATTTTGATGATGAAATTAGAGTTAAGGTTATCAATTTTGGGGAAATTAGGAAACGTTGAGAGAATCTGGGCATTTTTTGGGGTGGGTTGCATTTAAGTACGGAAAACACGTGGGATGAGGGTTAAAAAGGGTAAAAACATTAAGGGGGTTGGGATATTTTTGCAACAAACTGAGCGTGTCTATGATAGGTCGTGGACTTGTCTTTGCAGATTTTTTCATTTTTCATGAATTTTACTTACCTGGCGAATTGACCTTGACTGGAACGAGTTTGCGATGCAGACCTATCGCAAACTCATCTAGTTAAGGAATGTCAGGTGTCCAAAAACTTTTTGATCGTCGGACCCCAGATAAATTCTCGAACCCATGAGAAAGTTCTAAAACACAAAAAAGTAAATTTGGCCACAAAAAATACAAAAATACTCAACAAACGTATGAAAAACAAAAACACACATGAAGTGAACTGGAAGGAGTCTGCGTCGCGGACCTCCCTTACCATGGGTTGTCTCCCGTATAGCTCTTAATTTAACATCGCAGCATGACACAACATTCATCATCATTTATCGGCTAATCAATGGCTTCCTCCTTGCGATCCACATCATCACCATTGTAGTGCTTTACCCGTTAGCCATTTACCAAGAACGTGGATGTCTTGGTCTCATTCCACAGTACCATATGATGTCATGCACACCACTTCAAATGGTCCACTCCACTTGGACCTTAGATTTCTTGGAAAAAAATTCAAAGGAGAGTTAAAAAGGAGTACCTTTTGTCTAGGCTCAAATGTGCACCTGACTATGTGTCGATCATGTCATCTTTTGGTATTTTCTTTGTACAACTTGACATTCTTCTATGCGTGCAATCCAAATTCCTCTAACTCCTCTACTTTCCTTAAGAGCTTGCGCCTTGCGAGCTTTGGGTCTAAATTTAAATTTTTGATAGCACAATATACTTGATGCTCGTGCTTAATAGAGATGAAAAGCCTTCCCAAAAACCACCCTTTAAGATGTGGTTCCAATAGGAGTCTTCTAAGTTGTCCTATACGCCTATAAAGCCTCATATAGATTGAGTTCCCAATCCTTTTGCGTAGCATCCACCATTTTCTGAAGGATTTTCTTAACTTCCCTATTGGACACTTCAACCTATCCACTTGTTTATGGGTGGTAAGCTATGTTTACCTTGTGCCACACCCCATACTTGACCAGAAGATTCTTCACTGTCTGATTGATAAAATGTGCTCCTCCATCACTAATTATAGCTCTTAAAGTACCAAAGCTTGTAAATATATGCTTTCTTAAGAACTTGCTCACCACCTTGGAGTCATTTGTAGGAAATGTTATTGCCTCTGCCCATTTGGACACATAGTCCACAACTACAAGAATGTATTAATTGTTGAAGGATGGTGGGAATGGTCCCATGAAGTCCATCCCCCAGAAGTCAAAGATCACCACTTCAAGGATGTTATGAAGAGGCATCTCATGCCTCCTAGAGATAGTTCCAGTTCTCTGGCATGTATCACAGTTCCTAACAAAATTTGTAGCATTTTTGAATAATGTAGGCCAAAGGAAACAAGATTGTAATACCTTATGAGTCGTTCTTTCACATCTGTAATATCCTTTATATAGGGAAGCATGGCAACACTCAAACACTTAGAGTATCTCAACCTTGGGAACACATCTCTATACCATTCTGTATGAACCTTGCTTGAAGAGGTAGGGCTCATCCTAGACATAGAATCTTGCCTCATGTGTTAACTTCTTCTTTTGGTCGCTTGATACATCCAGTGGAAACACTATACTCACCAAGAAATTGATAGTATATGGATACCATGGCAACTTAGACACCTCCAAAGCTAGGAGTTGCTCATCTAGAAACTCCTCCCTTATTTGGCGTTGCTCAACAATATGAGTGTAGCTCTCCAATCTGGATAAATGATCGACAATCTGATTCTCACACCCCTTATGATCTCGGATTTTGATGTCAGACTCTTGCAAGAGTATAATCCATCTGATGAGCCTAAGCTTGGCATCCTTCTTTTTTAAAAAGGCACCTAAGGACTATGTAATTAGTTAACATAATCACCTTAGTACCCACTAAATAGGACTAAAACTTGTCGAAGGTATACACAAATGCCAACATCTCCTTTTCTATGAATGTATATTTTGACTGGGCTGCATCTAAGGTTTTTCTAACATAGTATATAGAGTGAAAGACTTTATCCTTCTGCAGCCCTAGCACTGCTGATGTGCTGCCAAAATATAACACTTTTAACGCTTAAAACTTGGGATATTGTGCGTTCTCAAAGTGATGTTGGTAGATTTGATGTTTGTTTTGTTTGTGTTTACGGGATTTCAGTGTTGGCATGGTTTTGAGCTTAAAATATAGTTTTTGTCGGAAATTGGCAGTTTATGAGACCCTCTACGAGTTGTGGGTCATTCCACGAGTCGTAGACCAATATACGAGTCATAGAGTGCGGTTGTGAACTGAAGAAGTAGAAAGTGGAGAGTTTCTGAAAGTGGCTAAAATGAAACCCTTCACGGGTCGTTGAATACTTCATGACTCATTAAAAAGGTTTCATGAAGAGTTTTAGTAGCTTTAGCCACATTCCATGAGACCCCGACTCACAAGCCGTGAACTATCTTACGAGCAATAAAAGGTGCCCGTGACCAGTGTCGACACAATTATCCTATTCCACTTTAGCTTTGCATTTTGCGTACTATAAATAGGTTTTTTTAGGTTTTTATCAGATATAATATCAAGAGAGAAGGCCCTAGAACATTACTTACATACTTGTGAACAGTATTTTGTGATTCAATTAATTAATGTTTGTAATTTCATTGAGATTTCAGATTTTGTTCAGCAATTCTTGTTGTGTAAGTTATTTAATTATGTATTCTCTTTACATGATTTCTAATCAAACCTCAAGTATGCGTGGCTAAATCCAAAACTAGTGTTATGTGAACCATGACGAACTAACTATGATAAAATTGGATTACTTGCAATTTCATGGATGGTGTTTAGGATATATTAATTAACTCCTTCAATTTAATTGATTTTTAATAGAAGACCTATATTAGAACTCTCCTAGTATCACCTGCCCTATCCAAGAGGTGACGAATAGGAAAAGAAGTAATTAACAGAGGTTGATCGAGTTTTTCTCAACTAATCAAGCTACTAGGGGTAGTAGTTTTAGTCTGAGATTAAAAGTATGGGTTAGTACTGCCACATCACAAAGACCAATTCAGTAATGTGATCAAATTCACCTAGATGCCTGATCATGGATATAGGAGATCTTAACTTACTATCTTGCACCTACACACCAGAAAAGAGTCACAAGTATCCAAGAACACTTAGTTAGGGAGTCATGGGGAAAACAACTCCCTAGCTCGTTTCTCTATTGATTACAAACAATTTGCTATTATAGTTTAGAATTTATTTTAATCGCAAATCCCCCCTTTGTTATGTTTATTTTCCATTTATTTGTTTTTGGGAGGTATTAGAGTACAGCAAGTCAATTTACAAAAGTGTGCTAATCTGGAGTCTACCATATTCCTTGAGGGAACGATCCTAACCCATGTTAGGTTAAATACTTGAGTAATACCACTTCAAAACCTTCTAGTAGGGGTGTGTGCTAAGCATAAGTGCGGAGTACTTAAAGCATTTTTTGGCGCCGTTGTTGTGGAATACAGCTAGACTTGATTATCACATTGTAATTTGATAGATTGCTCTGTATTACCCTAATTTTAAAATTTTTTGTCATTTTTGTTCTGATGTAGGTTATAGGTGAACAGTGCATGTCAACTACTAGAAGTTAAAATACTCATTTGATTCCTTTTGATCCTGAGATCTTGCAAACTAGAAGATAAATGGCTCGACAACCCGGTAATGATGTTGAGAATACAACGAACGCTGCATTGAATCCTAATGGGGACAACCCACCTATAGTCATTCCATAGCCTGAGGGACTTCGAGCCGAAAGAAATGATTGTAATCAATATCGGCTGAACCCGATGGCTATGGATGGCACTGGAGCGACAACGTTACCTCCACTGCTGGATGACACTAAGTTTGTCGTGTTGAGTGGGTTGTTATAGATACTTCAGAATCGTGAGCTATTCGCAGGGCTACTATCAGAGGATCTTCATAATTACCAGCATAACGTTGTTTTTGTCTGCAAGAGTGTAATGGGGAACCCAAATTTGTCTATGAATAGCATTGAGCTCCTTGTATTCCTATTATATCTTACTGACAATGCAACACCTTGGTTGGTTGAGCTATCATAGAGTTCGATCACCAATTTGGATGAATTGTAGACAACCTTTTTGGAGAGGTATTTCCCCATCTCCAAAAAGCTCAAGCTAAAACAAGAGATCAATAACTTTGAGCAGTTGCCTAGTGATTCTATCGGTACTACACAAGAGTGGTTTTCAAAGTGTTTGAGAAGGGTTATAAACCACAAGATCATAGATGAGTCCCTGGTTGAAATCTTTTACAGAGCCCTTGATAGGAACAAGCAAGCAGTCTCCGACACCATCATGGGTGGATCATTCATAGATCATACTTTCCAGGAGATCTTCAAGAGGCTAGAGAGGGTGGTCAAAACCAATCGTGCATGGGGAACTAGATACAAGGCCACAACAAGGAGCTCATTTGTTGTTACTACTACTCCAGTTCAAACACAAGTTAGTGAAGAAACAATACAAGTACTTACACAAATTAGTACTAATGTGGAGTTGTTGATGAAGCAGAATACTGAGAAGGTGAATGCAATTGCTCATCATCCCATCCGAGAACGCATGTATGAGGAACCCTATTTTGAAGATGAGGCTTGTTTCATAGCTGAGCGGATGAGAGGTTTCTAGCCCAACGCCCAGGGGTTCAATCTCGACTACTAGCACTAAGGGCAAGGAAACCAGGGTCAAAACTATAGATGTGAGGTAGCCTACGACAAAAAAAATAGGGGTGGCTTCTAGAATCGAAATAAACGCCAAGAAAGAGATGTTGTGTCGGGTAGTAGAGATGGTTATAGAAGTGGCACTTATGTTCCACCCCACAATCATGATACTGGTGTAGGTTCATCAAGGGTCGATAAGATGTTTGATAGATTACTGAAGAAGGTTGATGCATAGGATGAGACACTGAGGGGGATGAAGACTGACATCTCTAGTATTAGTCAAAAGATAGAGTCTCATTTAGTCGCAATTAAGTAGCTTGAACAACAGTTTAGCTAGATCTTTCCCCAGCTCAACCAACACCAGATAGGTACTCTACCGAGTAACACTATCCAAAATCCAAAGACTGAAGGGCAGTATATGTCACAACTCCCAATGGAAAGCAAACCACTGACCCTCTTATGCCTTCAGATAATGATGAGGTTCATGATGAGGGTGTTGTGGATAAGTAAGATAAAACTAGAAATATCGATGTTCGGATTGAGGAAAGCAATGTTGCACTAATATAGTTGAAACCCATTCCTCAACCTCCTCCTCCCTTCCATCAAAGATTAAAGAAAAAGAATGAGGAAGGTAAGTTTAAACACTTCCTTTCCATGTTGAAACAACTGTCTATCAATATCCCGCTGATTGAGGTGTTGGAGAAGATGCCCCGGTACACAAAGTTCATGAATTATCTGGTGATGAAAAAGTGCACCATGAGTTAGGAGCTCTCACAAGAGCTCCAATATTATAGTGTTATCTCTACCCGGTCCTTGGTACAGAAGAGAGAGGACCCTAGAGCATTCACCATTCCCTGCACTATAGGGGATATATAATTCGCAAGGGCATTATATGATATTTGTGCCAGCATTAACTTAATGCCCCTTGTGATCTTCAAAAAGCTCGACCTGGCAGCCCCTACACCGACTGACATGCGACTTTTAATGGTTGAATATACTATGAAAAAGTTGGTGGGGATCTTGCATGATGTCCTCATTAAGGTGGACAAGTTTATATTTCTGGCAGACTTCATGATCTTGGACTGCAAAGTCGACTTTGAAGTCCCAATCATCTTGGGAAGGCCCTTCTTTGCCACTGGGCTATCCATGGTGGACATGGAATTCGTCCTCCTCAAGTTTAGATTGAATGACAAAGAAGTCGCCTTCAACATCTGCAAATCAACGAAGAGGCCTAACGAACTTAAGATAAATGTCTAGGCTATTGACAAAGTCTGAGTAATCAGATAGCTCGCGTCATGCCGCGACGTTAAATTAGGTGCTGCTTGGAAGGTAACTCAAGATATTTATTTAATAATTGTAGTTTTGTTTTAGTTTTTCGCTTTAGACTTTAGATTAGGTTAGTTTTTTATATTTTTAGACTGTAAAGTTTAGACAATAGACTAGAGTTGTATAGGGTAACAGTATATTTTTGTAGGTTTTTCAGGTACCAGACTAAGTCGGCCAATTTTGACTAAAATGGAACAGAAACTAGAGTTCATGAACTGCTCTATGAGTCATGCTGCATTTCACGACCCGTAGACCATATCGTGAAAATATCCAGTGAGCAAGGATAGGCTACACTCCAATCCACCAACCAAGTCCATGATTCGTATGTAAAATTACAGGTCGTGGACCCCAAGTAAGTCCCTGAAATTTGCCTAAGTGTAAAAGTATTTTACGAGTCTCGTTACAAGTCGTATTGCATAATATGACTCGTATTGCAACTCATAGACAAAAGGTGGGGATGAAAGGGTTTCAAGCTTCCACGAGACCCAATTCACGGGTTGTAGAACATTCCATGGCCTGTAATCGGGCTTTGGTGAAGCCAACACCCCTTCATCATGACCTGACTTGGTACGATTTAAATTAGGGTCAAAATTATTTTGACCTCTTATTTACAAACAATTGATGACCAAAAACCCTAAGAGCACCAACCCCATTAAATTTTGAGCACTACTCTGTCATCCCACGTCCAATTTTCTAGCCAAACTCCGATGACCCACATCCCCTAGGGTTCTGAACCCTAATTGCTTCCCCATCACTCTCCTCTCAACTTAGTTCAAAATTGGTAAGTTTACGGTTTCTAAACTTTACCCTATTAAATTGTAATCTCTAGTGAGTTTGACTTGGGTTGGGGAAGGGTTATCGGAGTCAGAAATCTATTTCTATGACTTAAATTTTTAGTCATAACTTATGATTATTTGATTAAGGTATATTTAGATGCTGAAAAGGGTGTGTATGTTAAATTGTGTAATGGTGCGACTACTCGGTCATTTTAATTTAGTTGAAAATGTATTCACATGGACAAGTAATAGCACACATAATGACGAATGGTCAAAATAATTAAAATGTATCATAAATTATTTTTGATGGGGGTAAGGCATGATTAGGGTTGGTGACTTAGTGTAAATTTTTATGTTGGTGCATAAATCCTTATGTATACATGTTATTTAATTGATAAAATTGGTCGGGGCAACTCGTAAATGAGGTTTTAGAAGAATTTTTGAACACTGGCCTGTCTACGGGGGTCTTCTATGGCTCGTGGATCAGTTCACGAGTCATGGTTGCCCTTCTTAGAAAGCTACAGTGTTGATTGTTCTTGAGGACTCATCATATGAGACCTTTCATGACTCTTAGACCGATCCACGACACATATATGGGTCTTATATTAATTGTCAGTGTCAAACCTGAGCTAGGACATACATCTACGATTCTATCTATGACTCATAAAATATTCTACAAGTCGTGACTAGGTCTCATGAATGCAATCCCAGTGAGACAAATGGTAACCACACATGTCTTACAAAACCCTTTACGAGGCTTAGAACAGTCTACGACTCACAAGGAGGGTTTCGTAAACCCATTTCTCCCTAGCCCAATTCTGAAATTTTTCTTGTGTTTTGGTTTGCAATTCATGGAACTAACCCATTTTGTGATTGTGTGCCTTGCAGGTACCATGACCCTTAAATCTAAAAAAGAGGAGATTCTACCTATGAAGGCCTACTTGCCAGGCGAGGATATATATTTGGAGCATGCCCCCAAGGCTAGTGGCTCTGTAGAGGATCTTGGCATCTATTCAGACTACGATGTTGATCCACGATAAAGTTGAGCGTTTTCTAGGCATGCTACATTGCAGGCTATTATAGTCCGCCCTCCCTTGTCTGATGAGGGAGGTGATAGGGCTAGCAGTAACATTCAGATCACCTTCTCCAAGAGGGGATCCGGATCTGGTTTTGAGGAGCGTTCAGATTTCTCACCATCCTCCAACCCTCGCACACCTAAGTCATCACCAGATATAGCAGGCAGCAGGTGGTTCATCGAGGGTATGTAAACCATCTTAACGGAGGATATACAGAGAAACGAGCATGGTTGACCCACTCATTCTATACTGGAGGGGTCTCGGGTTATCACCAGGGACTCGATAGCATCCCGGGTATGGAGGACATGATCATACGACATAGACTCCAGTGGTTGGCACAATCGGCTGGGAGGTACTCATCGATATTAGTGAGGGAGTTCTTCGCCTCCTACGCCGCCATGATACACAACACTCTTCCCAAGGAAAAGAAGCCCCTTAACCAGCCTAATCTAGAGGAGGTCAAAGTGCGGGGCCGGGTGGTCGACATATCATACAAGACCATCCAGCGGATACCATTCAGACTTGAGTTCGGGGCCCCCAATTCTACAACTGAGTTCAACCATAGAGTGGGTAAGCACATGACTTAGGAGTCGTGAGGGACTCAAAGCACTGAGCCCATTTAATGAGGTGGGTGGTTACCCACAGTTTTGCTATAGGACCTGACGTTGCATGGGTAGCCACATCTTCGAAGCCTATAGTCAAGTCTTTGCTTAGCTTCCCTGCAAAATTTTGGTAGGCGGTGGTACGCTTGAGGGTCTGGCCTACACTTACAGACAATACTTTGATGCTAGAGAGAGTTGTTCTGGTGGCCAACATCTTAGATGGCTATGCTATCAACTGGGCCGCATTGATTATCGAGCAGACATATGAGTTGGCCTTGATAAGGTCCACAATGATCCCCTTCCCATTCTTGATACACCGTCCATGTCTGATTGCTAGGGTTTCTATTCTGCACCATGTGGACATATTACAAAAGGTACAACACACCCTAGATGCCAGCCTGATCAAAGCTGGGGAGAACCCAGATGTTCTGCATAGGACACTGTGGCCACAAATTATACTTTCATACTTGCCTGCCTCTGTGCCTACGACTGAGCCCTCCAGTTCAGCCACTGCAAAGACTATAGAGGGCCCCCTATAGACTGAGACTGTTTAGGGAAGGGGGCTTACTATAGCAATTGTTGTTGTCCTAGAGTCTGGATTCACCACTTCAACACCTGCCGACATCACATTTGAGTCGGCAACATCATTTCAGGTACTGGGACATAGACTGACACATGCTGAGTCACAGTTGGCTCAGCTACTACAACAGTTAAGGCCCTGGGTCTACCAGGTTATTTCAGAGGTAGAGAGCCATATGCAGGTGTTCACCACTACCGCCATTAGAGAGGGACTTGCACCAATGGATGCCCGCATTGAGGCATTCGAGGAGCGAATCTAGACGAGTCTCCACACAGCGACTCTTATTTATTTGTCGACTATGCAGATGGAGGTTCAACAGCTCAGGGTCGACATTGCCATAGCATTAGTTACTCCATTAGGCTTGACATCTACCATGTCAGTTGCAGCACCAATTGTAGACCTGTTTGCTCTAGAGGAGCCCACATAAACTTTTCTCGAGAAATGGCCCCACACAGATGATGCAGATGCAGAGCTATTTCGTGGCGAGAAAATAGAGGAAGAGGACTTGAGGATCACCCTGGCCATATCCTAAGAGAAGGAGGAGTCTAGACAGGAGTGTGCCCGCCAGTTCTTTAGAGGCACAAGTTCCTCCCGAGTTGCTTCTACTATTGAGGAGTTCAATAGGTCTGTGGAGGGTGGATAGAGTGAGACAAAGAGAGGCGCTTAGGTGCCCAGGTATGTTTCATTTGACCCCAGTGCTTTATATTTTATTCCCGTGCATTACAAGCAATACATAATCTTTTTGATGAGGTGTGGGTAGTTATACAACCTTAGTGAAATCTGAGTAACTTTGGCCTATAACTACCCTAAGTTTTTATTCCAAAGGGTTTTCTTGCCTGTTTTCTTTCCCTGCAGATTTTATTTTATGTTGAACCATAATGTTTAGGATGTTTTAGGTAGAATGTGTAGTACATAGTATTGATATCTATGGCATAGTAAATTTTGTGTAAAAATGATACCCACTGAATTTTGTTTTGCTAGTTTTATAGTAACCATGTATGATTAGGTTATCTTATAGTGTTTGTTCTGATAAGTGTGTGACTGTGATTAAAAAGCATGATTTCTTAGTTGTGTAAACATGTAAAGCAGTGTCATGAGTGAGTGAGCATAATTGAATGATTCTTTACTGTGCTTTAATTCAGAACTTGCCTTGTTACTCGGGATTTATACTTTAGGTTAGTTGGTTAGGAAAGGATCTTATGCCATTTTTCTAATTTAGCCCACTTTAGCTTAAATATAACCAACCAAAGATTTTAATTATCCCTTGATCCCTATTTTTAAGCCTAATATTGACCCTATTCTTTGTAAACACCAAATAATCTTGAACCTTAATAAATGATAAATCCCAAATTCGGGCTTGGTCTTTCCTTGAACACTATGAACCTCAACTCAGGCTAAAAGCCTAAGATGAGGGTGGTTACCCAAAAAAGTAGCCTTGGTTCAAAGGTTAGATATTATGCACTTTATCTTAGGACAAACACCTAAGTTGAGAGTGGATGGTATAAGAAAAAGTCATAAAAGAGGGGAAAATACTTAGTGATACAGAGAAGGGAAGAAAAAGAATGAAAAGGGTGCAAGAAAAATGATTAATTTACCAAAGTTCAAAATAATGTACATGAATAAGGGAAAAGTATTAAAAAGAAGAAAAAATGCACCCTTAAATAGTTGAAAAATAGGAAAAAGGAGAAGAAAAGAAAAAAAATGATAGGTTGGTAGGGTTAAAGTGGTGAATAATGCAGTATCAAGGAGGGTCACAGTCACTATGTATCCATATAATCACTCCAAAGCCCCCTGAGCCTACATTACAAGCTTAAAACGTTCTAATGTGATCCTAGTCTGACTACTCAATAGGTCATAAGTCTAGAGTATAGGGGGAAAACATATGGTATTAGGCATAATAGTTGAATATCTTTTGTGAGAGTGAGCGTTTTGATATAGTCCCAATGAACTTGAACTAAAAATATCACCTAGAGTATTGATAGGACTTTTTTATGTGAGGGCACTTGCATTGCATTGTCATACTTGACTAATTCACTGAGATGTTGCTTATTTGTGGTTGCATGGCTTGTCACAGTTGCACTATTGGAATTTTGCAGTCTGCATTGGCTTATTGGATAGCTAACTTATTTGTGTTTTGAGGAGATTTGGGTATCTAAGTGGGATTTTGATGTATTCTGTGCCACTGGGTTGATTTCTATGTCTCTGTACTGCTTAAGTAGATTGAGTCTGTCGCTTGAGGACAAACAACAATTTTACGTTGAGGGTATTGATGTGCTACCAAAATACAACACTTTTAATGCTTAAAACTTGGCATTTTGTGCATTCTCAAATCCATGTTAGTACATGTCATGACCCGGATAGGGGGCCTAGATGTGACATAGCGAAAGAGGACCCGAAGACCCTCGATCAAGCCATCATAG
>JBCEWC010005802.1:0-24226 GCA_038996855.1 Solanum aculeatissimum | reverse complement strand
CGTGCAAAGTTTCACGGTCCGTGACAAAGTCCTTGGCCACTTTTCTGAGCCTATCTCCAATGGCTTCCGAATTTTAGGCAGTCTCACTGATTAGGCCATATCTCCCTTATCCGAAGTCCAAATTGAGTGAAACTACTTTTTTTGCAAAGCTAACTCAAAGAGATTCAATTTTATATGCAGTATCCCACATGTTTCATCCTACATAAAAAGTTATGACTGTTTGAAGTACACTACCGAAACATTCCCTCTAGGCCACTAACTAGCCCAAGTTGCATTCGGCCACTTAAACTCAACCCGTGGCTACCAAAACTCAACCATGGCTTGTATTACATCATAGAATGCCAATCATAAGTATATTTTTCAAAAATTTCTGGGTTGTTACAACGATAAATTATTATTCTAGAGGAGATCCTATATCAGACTTAGTGGTGAGATCCAGTTCATTCGGATCACTACCAGTTCTATCTTTATTATGGTCTTTACTTTTATTCAGAGAGTGAATTTTATGGACTATTCCAGCATTTGTATTAAATGTTTTTTACATTTATGACACCATGTTTTGGGGATACTTCATTGTTGTATCTTTTTCCTTCATTTATGGCCTTGCTTCCCTTTGGAAGTCTCGTGTGTGAGTTTACTTTTTGTCTTACACATCAGGTTGGGATTTGGATATGTGTCATCATGACCTCAATTTTTAGGTCTTGACAAATTGGTATTGGAGCACTCAATTCACCGATCTCATGAGTTAAAGAGCAGGAAATATAGTAAAGTCTTGGAGATTGGTACGTAGATGTCTGTATATATCTTCGAGAGTCTTAAAGATACTTACTAGGAGAAAATTTCTTTCATTGATTCATTTTATCCGATTCAGTCATGTCGACTGTTGTAAACTTCTAATCTATTCATTCTATGTTAGAGGTAATAACCAAATTTGGAAGGGCAGGTCCAGCTTGAGGATGATCTATTGAGTCCCTACCCGAGCTCAAGTATGAGTGTGAGGATGAGTTTGAGCGGAAGAGCTATGAGAGGTTTGTTAGATTGGCATCTCCTAGATTTGATGTTACAGTAAAGGATAGGGCATATGCTTTTTGACTGAGTTCAAGGATCGATTGTTCAACTTAGATATTTTAAAGGCTTATGGAATGACCAATACTTCATATCACTTTGCAATTGTGGCTAAGGAGTGGTTGAGGTTAGCACTTGCTCGTAGACCAGTACCCCTATGATGAGTTGGGGTCAGTTCATTGAGATATTTCTTGAGAGATTTGTACCATATAGTCTTTGTGATCAATGCAGGGATGAGTTTGACAAAGTAGAATAAGTTCCATATCAGTATCTAAGTATGAGGCTCATTTTCATGAATTGTCACGTATGCTATGTAGAGTATTCCTATCGAGGGTGAGTGGATATACAAGTTGGTGAAATAATTCACTTGTTATCTTCTAGAGGTTACAACCTCACTTATGTATCAAGTTTTTTAATTTAGAGTATTATTGATCATATTAGGATGATTGAGAGTATTAAACATGCTAGATAGTATGGCGCCAAAATACTTCAACTCCAGGGTGAGTTTGGTGGTCATCCACACAGAGATAGAGAGTATCTTACATAAGGTTATTAGGGTAGAGCAGTATGTGTAACTATTCAGAATACAAAGGGTGTAGAGGGATTCAGATATAATCAGACTAGCTATGGAGGTTTATCAGGTTCAGAGAGATGTGTTGACACTTCAGGTTATCCTCCATGAGGTTTGGCCCTGAGGTTGTTTAGCATAAGATAAGGATGTTATAGCGACAATCGAGATCGTAACTTCTACCATGGCTTCATAAAGTGGGGGGTATATATACAAGGATTATAATATGACTATTATAAATATATCTATATTTCACTTGGCTAGGGTTATAGGTTGTGTTATTTCTACTATCGATCTGTTTGCAAAAGGGAACATGTTTCTTTGTGGAGATAAGATTAATTTGCTAACGTATTGCAATTATTCAATAAGGAGAAAAGTGTGGACTATTTGAGTACAACATTCTCAATGGGTATGAATTGTTCTAGTGGTGGATCCAGTGGGCTTTCTAGATATGGTACTAGTAATGTATGAGGTCAGAGACATCAGTTGTCAAGTGTGAGCACAAACTACTAAGGAGTTATTAGTTATTCCACCTACACATGTAATGAGGTTTGATGTTGCAATCACATTTGGGAAAGACAATTGGTTGTAATTTCAGATGCTTAGGGAAAGCATTAGTTATAAGGAAAAAAATTGTAATGGTGGATCTTGGTATGGTGTTAATGTGATTAAGTGAAAATTTTATTTAAGAGATCTATTTGGGGACTAGTGATTTTGTTATAAGCCAGAATGAGTGGATTTCTATATAATGAGTTTATGGATCATGGAGGTTTTCAATGGATTTACTTATGTGAAGACAACTGAGAATGATAGTAAGGAGGTACAAGTAGAAATTGGCTAGTTTATTGTATTCGGCTGAATATCTTGGGTTTGGATATCATATCAATCATAAGATTAGTTTTCCAGGGTGGCGTGACTTTGTTTATATTGTTTAGGTTATGGTAATAGGGCTACAGGTGCATCAGACGGATTTAGGATTATTAGGTAAGATTTGAGAAAGAAATTTGTAGATGTTCAGCTAATGTACGAGATAGATTCTTTCGTGATTCAAGTTAGGTGATTAGTACATTTTGAGTTTCTAAAGAAGGATAGGTAGATCAAGGAGAAAATGATTGGTGATAAACTAAGATAGAAATCTCCAATAATCTTCAAGGTATGTGTTGTGAGGATTGAAAAAAGAATCAGTTCACATGGTGTGAACTAGAATATAGGTTTTCATCATTAGTTTACATTCATGGTGATTGGATTCGTCAAGGTATGGATTGACAAAGTAATTAAGATGGTTTTAATGACTATTGAGCATTTGGAAAGACTTGTACAGGGTCTTGGTTATAGATTTTATTACTTCAGATTGAAGGAGCTCAACGAAGTCTTCATTTAAGAGTTGGATTTAAGTAAGAGGTAATGCGTTATGAAGTTTTGGCCAAGGGATAATAATGATAAATAGGCTTAGGAAAAGAACAGATATTTGTGCATCAAAGAGTTCAACATTAGAGTTGGATCATGAGTGTGAGTTTTTGCTTTAAGTTAGATGTGGCAATGCAAGGTGGGCCAGTTCGGCACAAATTTATGAAAGGTTATCAATTACTTATTTGAATAGTTGATTTTGGTTTGAGTGACAAAGAGTGATGTGTGATAGATTTTGTGTTTTATGTTGGGCTGGATTGTTTAATCCTAGTGGGTAACTTACACATGTACTTCAGGAAGGCCTTACAGATCTACTTATGCATTGAAGATTCAAAGTCGGGTTGATACTATTTTGCTGATGGGAGCCACGTATCCTATTATGTGAATCATATGGATACTTGGTGGTGAATATAGATTATACGCTTATGGTATATAAAATTCTTGGGGTGAGCAAAGATTACTTTGGGTTTTGATATGATGATATGAACATTTGAATGAAAGCTAAGTCATGGTATGTGAATGATTGCATGTGGTTGAGATTTGTTTATGATCCAATAGCTATAACTCGTGGGGAAAAGCACCATCATAGTTGGAAGTAGCATTATCAGACTAGGATAGGGGCCAGTTTCCAGTATAGGATGTGTAGAATTGGCTCGAGACAGATAGTAGTATCTCATTTGGGAAAAATAGAAGTCATAAATAAGAACTTTTAATTGTGGCAGTGTGATTTTTAAAGAATGTTTGGTACTAATAAAGGTTTTGGAAGCGTGAGAAGAGGACCAGTAAGGTCATGGTATCTAGTTAGCATTAGATCTTTTTAGTTCAGTGGCTAGATTATGGTGAATATGTTGAGTTTTGATGAGGCTGGTGACCAAATAAGATATCGTGTTTAGAGAAATTTAATAGATGGAAATCAGATAACTAGAAAGGCTTTTACTATTGATTCTTAAGATGGAGTATTTTGAGTAAGACAAAAAAAAACAATTTCTAACATCAGGGTATCTAGTATACTGCAAGTGTTAATCTTATCGAGAGTGCTTGTGAGAGATTTTTATTATGGAGAATTGTAGATTCTCAGCAGTTACGGTAGTTATCTTGTCAACGAGAACTTGTTCCTGATTTATGTTATTGACTTGGAGGACTTGTGGTCCTTGTTAGACTATTTTAAGGCATCAATTACATTCACATTTACTGATCAAGCATTTTGATGGTGTTATCCAGACATTCTGTATGTTTGGGTGTATCGTTCACTAGGTGGTAATTGGATAAACTCTTCTTTGAGGTCAGATAAGTTGGATCATTTTTTTAATGAGTAAGAATTGTCTAAAGGTCAAGAGGATCCAACTTAAGCACGTGGAAGAACTATGTTAAGCAGATAAAATGAAGGTTGTGGTGCTTTGTGCATTTTGAGTGTTTGATGGCTAGTTCAGATTCAGTCTTGGCTTTGACGGGTAATAGTTCAAAATCGATTTGTGGTTATTTGTACATTTTGAGTGTTTGGTGGTTAGTTCAGATTCAGTCTTGGCTTTGACGGGTAATAGTTCAAAATCGCTTTGTGGTTATGTGAGAAGAGGATTCATCTTAGTAACTATGCTATGTTCTAGAGAGTTTTGATTCAGGTTGGTTCATAGGTTGGTTCGTGGCTTTGTAACCATTCATAGATTGTAAACGTTTATCCATCTTGGTTTAGAAGTTTGAATCTTGGTAGGGTATTTTGATAGTATGTCCTCAAAGGCAAGTTCCTTTTGAGGAGAAATGTTGATTTGGGATTTGTATCTCAGATTCTTTGTAACACCGAGTAAAATTATTTATTTAACCTTATGTTCGAGGATGAACATGATTTTAAGTGGTGGATAATGTAATGATCCTGAAGGTCATTTTTGAAAAATTATCATTTTACCCCTCTGGTTAGTTGTCACTAGTCATATTCGAATAGTTTGTGTGGTTGGCTTTGGAGTTTCATTGAAAAGTTGAGCATTATGCGAGTTAATGAAATTCTGTCAGTTCCACCAGCCTCAAAATGTGAAAATTGATTTAGGAGAGTTGTTTGTTTTTAGATTTGAGGTTGTTTTGTGAAATTGAGGTTTTGAGTTAGAAGTTTGAGTTAAATCGGAACTAGTTTTGACTTTGGCTAATATTTTGAGTCAAATGCTTGAATTAGATTTCTGATGTTTTCATTTGATTCAAGAGGTGATTTTAGGCCTACGAGAGGCTTAGTCATATTTTTCAAAAGTTTCAGTGGCATTTTGGTCTTTCTGCACCTTAAGTTAGTTTAGTTGAGACTAATTAAATTCTGAATCAAGTAGACCTCAGATTAAATTTTCTATGATTCCACTGAGTCTTGATTGTCGAATTTAGATGGGTAGCATATATAGCTTGTGTGTAAGGGATTCTGAACGAATTATGTTTCAAGAATTTGGTGTTGCTTGAGATCCTTGTTGAGGTCTGTATTGCACGTACAGCATAAGCGGCGACCTGGTCGCTTAAGTGGACTCCTTATCGCTTAAGCAAAGGAAGATACTTTGTCGGGGTCTGCTTAAGCAGACCAGTGACCACTAAAGTGACCCCTTTATCGCTAAAGCAACACCCGTTTATGTGTGGGATGTCACAAAAGGGATTCACGGATTGCCTAAGTTGCATATGAGGTTTGGTTTGGGACCTGATCAGTATGTACTCAGGAATTTTTCCCATTTTTCACTATTTTTGAAGCCTTGGAGATTGGAAAGGCGATTTGAGAAGGAATTGTTTGAGGAAGCTTTTTGGGTAAGTGTTTTAAACAAAACATTTATTTATATCAATTATTTTATGATTTTAACTTTAAATTCTTTGTTTTAAACTCCAAATGCCATGGTTTTTCAAGATCTTAACCCTTGGGTAAATCAATAATTTTGAACTCATTTCTTCGTCAATTTTCATGGATTTTTCAACCATGAATTCCTTGTTACTTGTAGATTCTGACTTTACATTAAATTTCAGCTTTGCCCTTTTCGATTTTGAAGTAATTTTTGGACAATTTATCTTCAAAATTGGAATCTTGCAATATGGGTGTCGTCGGGATTCTCTTGATAAGTTTTTTACATTTTTGGTAGTAGCTAATCATTTCGGAGGTTGAATTTAAGGGTTTTTCTATAATAAAGTGTTCGCGTGTGATTTCCGGTATTCAAGGTAGATTTGGCTATTCTCATTGAGATTGGGATTGAGTAATTGATTATTCTTATATCGTAGACTTTGGAATGAGATTGTATCATGATTTGAGATTGTGGATTATATTTGTGACACCACATAACTCTATTCTTATATTTACCCATGTTTCAAGCCTCATTCTTATATGTGAGAAGTGTATTAGGGTCATTAAAGACTTCTAGCACTTAGTCGAGCTCAAAACCTTCCTATAAATTGAGTTTATAGTGATAGAATATGCAAGGATCAACTTTAAATGATCATAACTCTTATCACACAGCAAATTACATGTACCATGACCTACCAAATAAAATCTCTTTACATTAGCTTTCCAACGCGCCTGGTTTCCCATCATTCGGAGTTCAGAGTCAAAGGTTATAGTCATTTTACTGAACATTGCCAGAGCAGAGTAATTCCACGAAACCATATATGGGTCGTGAATTGAAGTACGACCCATAAAGTAGGGTCTCGTGGAAAAGTCCAAAAAATCAATTTTTAGCCCCAGACTTCACGAATCCATCTACGGATCATAAAGTATTCTACGGGTTGTGGATTGGTCTCGTGAAAGGTTCCAATAACCTCAAAAACATGCTCAAAAGTTTACGGAAGTTTCCCACGAGTCGTGAAAGTTTCCACGGGCCGTAAATGGGCCCGTGGACGACTTTTTCCAGCTTTTTTTAAAGGGTTATTTTGATCTTTTTCCACCCTTTTAAAGCCTATACTTGACGTTTTTATACCTAAATAAAGCCCTAAACATATCAGTTGATTCTTTTTACGCTAAAACTCATCCTTCACACGTAGAACAAGGTTTCAAGGGAAAAAAGGGCTAGGGTTTGAAGCATAAACTTGAGAGTTCTTCCAAGCAGTTCCAAAATCCAAATTTTCAGGTTGTAAGGCTTACCAAAACATGGATTTTGTTCTTCCATGTGCCCCATAACCCTAATTGATGAAGTTATGAAGGAATTGAATTTCCCATAGATGGTTTTCGAAAGTTTTTCTTAAATTCTAATGTATTTCTATAAAATTTTGCATGAACTACTATTTTTATGAATTAAATGCTTGAATTAGGTAATTTTACTTATCTACATGAATCCTAGCATGAATTCTTGTTATCTTTATCTATTTTACCTAAAAGTGTATGCATGAGTATAAAATTGAGCCTAATGAGACTATGAAATCCCTAAATGTTGTAACTCTACTTTTGTTTTCCTAAATGATATGAGTAGAATGATACATAATAGAGTCCTTATGAGTTGAGAGATGAACTTTAAAAGAATTTAATCAAAGAGTTGATGGTAGATGTGATGAATTGAGTTGATAAATATTCAATGAGACTAGATGAATGAGCTAACCTTAGGGTTGATGTCTCATTAGCTTAACGAGTCTTGGGAGGAGTATTGAGCATCGAATTGAGTAAGAGTAAGTCTAACTCGAAATCAATAACTATGTGGCCAGCGTAGGAGAGGATTGAACCATAAAATCAGATATTTCTCAAATGGCCCAAAAAGAGGACTGGATGTTACTATTGTGGATCCACTTATGGGATTTTCTTTACCCTGGTAAGGTATTTGATTGATGTGGCAATGACATCGCTTCGTTGTATCATCACCGGCTCATAGGTGATGGTTATTGATTAGAGAAACTCCCAAATAGGTCTTCATAGTACTCTGAGTGGATGGGATGAGATGGTATATGAGTGGTCATTGTCTAAACTTCATTCTTACCTTAGACTTTTGACTTGATGATTGAGTTCCTTACTTCCTAGTTTGAGTGCCGGACTCCTACGCTAACGCTCAGTACATACCCCTACTTGGAGGTTTGAAGCACTCATAATCAAGTATTTAACGTAACATGGGTTAGGATTTTTTCGACGAAGAATATGGTAGACTTCGAATTAGCACATTTTTATAAAGTGAATCAATGTACCCTAATATCTCCCAGAAATAGAAAAATGGAAAATAAATATAACGAGGGTGATTTGCAAGTAAAAATAAAATCTAAACTAAAATAGCAAGTGTTTGTAATCAGAAGAGAAATGAACTAGGGCTACGTGTTCCCCATGATTCCCGAACTGAGTGTTTTTGGATACTTGCGACTCTTGTCTAGTGTGTAGGTGTAGGACAGTAAGTTATGTTCTTATAAATCTGTGATTAGGCATCTAGGTGAATTTCATCACATTACTTAATCGGTCTCTGTGATGTTGCTTTACTAACCCTCACTTTTATCCCAGAACAACTCTACTACACCTAGTAGATTGATTAGTTGAGAGAAACTGATCAACCTTTGTTAATTAACTATTTTCCTATTGGTCACCTCTTGGATCGGGCAAGTGATACTAGGTGGGTTCTAACGTTGGCCTTTTATTAAAAATCAGTTAAAGTGAAGAGATCAATTAATACATCCTAACACCATCCAAGAAGTTCCAAGTTACCCAATTTTATCTTAGTTAGTTTGTCATGGTTCTCAACACCTTAGTTGTGGATTTAGCCACACATGTTTTGAGTATGATCAGAAATTATGCAAGAAGAATACATAATTAAATTACTTACGCATAAGAATTGATGAATAAAAATCCAAAATCTCAATGAAATTGCAAACTTGAATTAATAAAATCACAAACAAATGTTCACAAACTCTCTCTCTCGTGTATTGCTATTTCTAATGTTGTATATCTGATAAAAAGACCTAAATATCTATTTATAGTACTTAAAATACAAAGTAAAAATGAAATAGAATAACTGTGTAGGCGCTAGTTACGAGCAGCTTTTATGGCTCGTAAGGCAGTTTACGGCTCGTGGATCGGGGTCTCGTGGAATGTAATTGCATCTGCTGGCACCTTTCAAAAAACCTTCTTCACGAACCGTGTAGGATTCCACAACCCGTGAAGGATTTCGTCTGAGCCACTTTCAGAAATTCTTCAATTTCTACTCTTCACTTCACGACCACACTCTATGACTCGTATGATGTTCTATGACTCGTGGTCCTCTCTCATAGAGTGTGACTCACTTTTCACCCCTTCACTGGAACATCAAACGAAACCCCTTCTATGACTCGTGGAGTGACCCACGGCCCGTAGAGGGTCTCATAAACTGCCCAAATATTCTGCAAATCTACACTTCAAGCTTAAAAAAAAGCCAACACTGAAATCCTGCAAAACAAACATCAAATCTACTAACATCGCTTTGAAAACGCACAAAATCCCAAGTTTTAAGCATTAAAAGTGTTGTATTTTGGCAGCACATCAACACCCTCAACTTAAAATTGTTGTTTGTACTCAAGCGACGGACTCAATCTACTTAAGCAACACAAAGGCACATAGACATGCACCCAGTGGCACAGAATACGTCAAAACCTCAATAGATACCCAAGTCACCTCAAAACACAAATCAGATAGTTATCTAGCAAACCAATAGAGACTATAATATCCAATAGTGTAACTATCTGAGTTAGTCAAGTATCAACAATGCAATGCAAGTGTCCTCACAAAAAGAAGTCCTATCATACACTCTGGTGATATTTTCAACTCAAGTTCATTCGGACTTTATCAACACACTCACTTTCACAAACGATATTCAATTACTGTGCCCAATACCATATAATTGCCCTTATACTCTAGATTGTGACTTGTTGACTAGCCGAACTAGGACCACGTTAGGACTTTCTAAGTTTGTAATGTAGGCTCAGGGGGCTTTGGAGTGATTGTATGGATACATAGTGACTGCGTCCCTCCTTGATACTGCATTATTCACCACCTTTACCCTACCAACCTATCATCTTTATTTTCTTCTCCCTTTTTCCCATTTTTCAACTACTTAAGGGTGCCTTTCTTTTCTTTTTAGCACTTTTCCCTTATTCATTCATATTGTTTTGAGCTTTGGAAATTTTATCATTTTTCTTGCACCCTTTTTATTCTTTTTCTCTTTCTCTATATCCCTAAGCTTTTTCTTTTCCTCTTTTTATGACTTCTCCTTATACCAACCACCCTCAACTTAGGGTTTTGTCCTAAGATGAGGTGCACAATATCTATCCTTCGAACCAGGGCCACTTTTTAGGTAGCCACCCTCAACTTAGGATATTAGCCTGAGTTGAGGTGCACAGTGTTCAAGGAAAGACCAGGGCCGAATTTAGGATTATCATTTATTAATGTCCAGGCTTATTAGGTATTTACAAAGAATAGGGTAAATTTTAGGCTCGAAAATAGGGATCAAGGGATAATTAACATCTTTGGTTGGTTATTTTTAAGCTAAGTGGGCTAAATCAGAACAATGGACTAAGACATTTCCTAACCAACTAGCCTAGAGTCTAAACCTGAGTAATAGGGAAAGTTCTGAATTGAAGAACAATAAAGAATCATACAATTATGCTCACTCACTCATGGCACTGCCTTACATGTTGACACAAATTACCAGATCATGTTTTTACCATAGTTCACACACTTATCAGAACAAATATTATCAGAAAACCTAATCATGCATGGTTATTACCAAACTAGCTAAACAAACAATTTGATTAGTATCATTTTTACATACAATTTACTATGCCATGAATATAAATACTATGTACTACAAATGCTACCTAAACATCCTAAACATGTCGGTTCAACATAAAATAAAGTCCACATAAAAGAACAAAGGCAAGAAAACCCTTTGAAATAAAAAAACTAGGGTAGTTATAGGCCAAAGTTACTCAAGCTTCATTGAGGTCGTATAACCACCCACACCCCATCAAAAAGATTGTGCATTATCCTCAATGATGTAAGCAAAATTTAAAGAACTAGGGTCAAAAAAAACATACCTGGGTGCCTAAGAACCTCTCTCAGTCTCACTCTGTCCACCCTCCATAGGCCTGGTGGACTCCTCGACAGTAGGAGCTATTTGGGAGGTACCCTCTCCTCTAAGAAACTAATGTGCATGCTCCTGTCTAGCCTTTTCCTCCACTCAGGATCTAGCTAGTGCAATTTGCAGGTCCTCCTCCTCTGTTTACTCACTACCAAGGCACTCCACATTGGCATTATCTATGAAGGGCCTCTTGCAAAGGGATGTCTGTGTGGGCTCTTCTAGAGCAAACAGGTCTACAATAAGTGTTGCATCTGGTGTGGTAGATGGAAAGCCTAATAGAGTAATCAATGTTCCAGCAATGTCAGCCTGGAGCTGCTGAATCTTTATCTACATAGCTAATAAATCAATGGGAGCCACTATGTGAAGGCTCATTTGGACCCGCTCCTCAAAGGCGTCGATGTTGGCATCCACCGATATAAGTCCCTCTCTGATGGCAGCAACTATGAATGCGTGCATCTGACTCTCATTCTCTGTAACAACCTGGCGGACCCAGGGCCTCAATTGTTGAAGTAATTGAGCCAACTGTGACTCAGCATGCGTCAATCTCTGCGCCAGCGCCTGAAAAGATGTTGCTGTTACAAATGCAATATCGACAGGTGGTGAAGTCACAAATAGAGACTCTAGAGCAGTAGAAATAGTAATGGTGGGCCCTCTCCCCTCAGCAGTCTCAGTCTATGGGGGGCCCTCTGTAGTTGGTGCAGCGGAAGAACTGGAGGGCTCGGTCGGAGGCACTGAGGTGGGCAAATCTAGAAATATCACCTGTGGCCTCAGTGCCCGATAGAGAGCAACTAGATTCTCTTCAGCCTTGATCAGGCTCGCATCTAATGTGCATTGCACCTGCAGTAATATGTCCACGTGATGCAATATATGAACCCCCACCGTCAAACATAGGCGATGTATCAAGCACGAGAAAGGGATCGTCGTGGACCTCCTCAAGAATGCCTCATGGATTTGCTCTATAATCAGTCATCCTAATTAATAGCATAGCCAGCCAAGATGCACACCACCAATACGTCTTTCTCTGACATCAAGGTATTATCCGTAAGTATTGGCTGGATCCTCGAGTGAACAACCGCCTACCAAAATTTTGGGAGGCAAACTGAGTGAAGCTTTGACAATAGGCTCTGAATATGTGGCTATCAGAGCAGGGTCAGGTCTCACAACATCAATGTGGGTAGCCACCCACCTCATCAAATGGGTATGGTTCTTTGGGTCCCTCATTAATCCCAAGTCACGTGTCTGCCCCACTCTGTGATCGAACTCAGCTGTGGAGCTAGGGGTTGTGAACTCGAGTCCAAATAGCATCCGCTGGATGGTCTTCTCTAACATGTCAACCACCCGGCCTCGCACTCTGACCTCCTCTAGACTGGGTTGGGTGAGGGTTTCTTCCCCTTGGTAAGAGTGTTGTGGATAGTGGTGGCGTAGAACTCCCTCACCAATACCAGTGAGTACCTCCCAGTCGATTGTGCCAACTACTGGAGTCTGTATCAAACGATAGTTTCCTCTAGCCCCGGAACACAATCGAGTCCTCTGGTGATGACCCGGGACTTCTCCAGTATGGAACGAGCGGGTCGATTGCACTCATTCCTCTGCATATCCTATATGAATATAGTCGGCATGCCCTCGACACACCACCTATTATGCTCTACATCTGGCGATGACTCGGGTGCGCGAGGGCTGGAGGATGAGGAGGAGTCTGAACCTTCCTCAGAAAAAGATTTGGACCCCTCTCGAAGAAGGTCATCTGAATACTTTTGTTGGCCTTTTTACCTTTCTCATCAGACTGGGGAGGACAGACCATAATAGCCTGCAATGTAGCATGCCTAAGAGAAGCCCGAGTCTATCGTGGCTCTACATCGAAGTCTAGCTAGATACCAAGCTCCTCTACAGAGCCACTAGCCTCGGGGACATGCTACGAATTTATGGCCTCATCTTGCAGGTGGGCCTTTATAGCTCGAATCTTCTCTTTCTTTGATTTAGGAGTCATGGTACCTGCAAGACACACAATCACAAAATGAATTAGTTCCATCAATTGTAATCCAAAACACAAAAAATTTAGAATTGGACTAGGAAGTAGGGGTTCACAAAACCCTCTTTTACAAGTCGTAGAGTACTCTATGAGTCGTAAAGGGTTTTGGGGGATAGTGCTTTGACACTATTCAATCAACTGGAATTGCATCCACGAGACCTAGTCACGACTCGTAGAATTTTCTACGAGTCATAGATTGAGTTGTGGATATAAGTCCTAGCTTAGTTTCAATACTGGCAAACCCTATGAGACCTATCTACGAGTCAAGGAATAATCCACGATCATAAAAGGTCTCGTATGATGAAGCCCCAAGATTATTCAACACAGGAACTATTCACGAGGGGCAACCACGACTCATGGATGGATCCATGAGCTGTATAACACCCTCATAAACATGGCAAGTGTTCAGAAATCTTTGACAACCTCATTTACGAGTTCCCCCGACCAATTTTACCAAACACAAAAACATTATTAGACAAAGACTCATGCACCCACATGCAAATTCACACCAAGTTACCAACCCCAATCATGCATTACCGTCAAAAACACCCCATCAAAAGATTTATTATACGTTTTAAATCATCCGACCATCCATCAATGCATGTACTAACTATTTGTCCATATATGCACATATTTTTCAATATATTACAATGACTGCATAGGTATACCAACACATAATTAAAACACCCAACCCTTTTCAGCACCAATTTCTACCTGAATCAACATACTCTAAATCATGACTAAATTTTCAAGGCATAGCATTTGAATAGGTTCACGACTCCACTAAACCCATCACCAATCCCAATCAAACTCACACAAATCACAACTTGATAAAGTAGGTTTTAGGGACCGTAGATTTACCAATTTGAAATGCGATTTGGAGGAGGATAATAAGGATACTATGGGGGTTCTAAAACCTAGAAGAGGTGGATTCTCCGAAGGTGGCTAGAAAATGACATGGGTTTATGAATTCTTGGTCGAAGAAGGATGGGAGTGGTCATATTAGGGTTTGGGATCACTGGTTTTTGCAAATAATGGGATCAAAATAATTTTGACCTCTATTTAAACCATACTGAGTCGGGTTAGAATGTCAGGGTTCCGGCTTTATGAAACCCTAATTACGGGCCATAGAATGCTCTATGGCCTGTAGATCATAGTTTCATGGAAACCTTAATCCTTTTTTTTCGCACCTGTAGTCTATGAGCCTTTATGCTGGCCGTATGATGACATAAAACTCGTAAAAGTGTCTCATAAACTACATTTGACACTTAGGCAAATTTTAGGGACTTACCTGGGGTCCACGAGATGGTCTACGGGTTATTCAATGTAGCACGGCCTGTAGAGTTAGTCGTAAAGTTCATTTTCAGTTTATTTTCAGCCAAAAATGGCGGACTTGGTCTGTTACTTGGAGAACTTGCAAAAATACATTGTTACCCTATATATTACCAGTCCATTGTCCAAAATTTACAACCACAAAATACAAAAAGCTAACTTATTTTAAGTCTAAGGCTTAAAACTAAACAATGATGTTTACATAAATATCTTGGGTTGCCTTCCAAGCAGCGCCTGATTTATTGTCGAGGCATGATGTGGGCTATCTTACTACTCAGACTTCATCAATAGCCCACACTTCCATCTTAAGCTTATCTGGTCTCTTCATCAACCTGCAAACATTAAAGGTGACTTCTTTGTCATTCAATCTAAACTTGAGGAGGTCAAATCCCATGTCTATTAGGGTTCGCCTAGTGGCCAAGAAATACCTTCCCAAGATGATTGGGTCTTCAAAGTCAACTTTGCAGTCTAAGATCAAGAAGTATGCAAAGAATATGAATTTATCTACCTTGACGAGGACATCATGTAAGATTCCCACTGGCTTTTTCGCAGTTCGGTCAGCCATCAACAGTTTCATGCTAGTAGGTGTAGGGGCTGTCAGGTCGAGTTTCTTGAAAATCAAAAGGCGCTTCAAGTTAATATTGGCACCAAGATCACATAATGCCCTTGCAAACTCCACATCCCTATAGTGCAGGGAATGGTAAATGCTTTGGGATCCTCTCTTTTCTGCACCAAGGACCGGGTAGAGATAGCACTTCAATGTTGGAGCTCTTTTGAGAACTCCTGACTCACAGTGCGCTTCTTTGTCACCAGATCCTTCATAAACTTGGCGTATCCAAGCATCTTCTCCAATGCCTCTATCAGTGGGATGTTGATAGAAAGCTTCTTCAACATGGAAAGAAAGTGTTTGAACTTACTTTCCACCTCAATTTTCTTAAGTCTCTGTGAAAATGGAGGAAGAGGTCGAGGAATGGGTCTCAACTATTTTGGTGCGATATTGCTTTCCTCAATCTTAATACTAATATCTCCATTTTAAGCTTGCTTATCCACAACACCCTCATCATGAACCTCAACATCATCTATAGCCATTGGCGGATCAGTGGTTTGCTTCCTACTGCGAGGACTGATAGTCATACACTGCCCTTCGTTCTTCGGATTCTGAATAGTGTTGTTGGGTAGAGTACCCTTCTGGAATTTGTTGATTTGGGAAAAGATCTAGCTGAATTATTGCTCAAGATGCTTGATTGCAACTGAATGAGACTCGACCTTCTGATTAATGCTTTAGATGCCAGTCTTCATCCCCCTAAGTGTGTCATCCTGCGCATCAACCTTCTTCAGCAATCTATCAAACAACTCCTCAACTCTAGATGAACCTGCACCAGAATCACGATTATGGGGTGGAACATAGGTGCCACTTCTGTAACCATCACTATGATCCCACTCAGCATCTCTATGTTGGCCTCTATTTTGATCATAGAAGCCACCCCGATTATTGTTGTTGTATGCTCCATCTCATCCATAGTTTCGACCTTGGTTTCCTTGCCCTTGGTGCAAGTAGTCCTGATTGAACCCCTGGGCGTTAGGCCAGAAACCCTCATCTGCTCAGCAATGAAGCAAGAATCTTCCTCAAAATAGGGTTCCTCATACATGGGTGCTCGGATAGGCTGATGAGTGATAACATTCACCTTCTCTGCATTCTTCTTCATCAGTAGCTCCACATTGGTACTAATCCGTGAAATTTCCTTCATCACTTCTTCACTGACTTGTGCTTGCACCAGAGTAGTAGTAACTGCAAATGAGCTCCTTGTTGTGGCTTTTTCCCTCTTGCCCAACGCACGATTAGTTTTGACCACCTTCTCTAGCCTCTCGGTGATCTCCTGGAAGGTATGATCTATGAATGATCTACCCATGATAGTATCGGTGACAGCTTGCCCATTCTCATTAAGGGCTCTGTTGAAGATTTTAACCAGGGATTCATCTACAATCTTATGGTCGGGAACCCTTCTCAAACACTTTGAAAACCAATTCCATGTAATACCAATCGAATCACCAGGCAATTGTTCAAAGTTATTAATCTCCTGTTTCAGCTTGAGCTTTTTGGAGATGGGGAAGTACCTCTCCAAAAAGGTCATCTATAGTTCAGTCCAACTGGTGATCGAACTTTGTGGGAGCTCCGCTAACCATGACGTTGCATTGCCAGTAAGAGATAATGGGAAGACACGGAGCCTAATGGCATCCGTGGATAGATATTTATTCCCCATTACACTCTTGCAGACAAACACAATATTGTGCAGGTGATTGTGTGGATCCTTTTACGGTAGGCTTGCGAACAACCCACGATTTTGTAGCATCTGCGGTAACCCACTCAATATGATGAACTTAGTGTCATCTAAAAGTGGAGGTAACATAATCACACTTGTGACATCAATAGCCATTGGGTTCAGCCGATATTGATTCTAATCATTAGCGGCGGCTTGAAGTCGCTCGGGCTATGGAATTACTATGGGTGGGTTGTCCCCATTTGGATTCAGTGCAGCATTAACTGCATTCTAACCATCATTACCAGGTTGTCGGGCCATTCTTCTTCAGGTTTGCTTAATCCCTGGGACAAAAGGAATCAAGGGAGTGCCTCAACTTCTCGTAGTTGACATGCACTGTTCACCTGTACCTTATACCAAGGCAAAAATAACAAAAACGTAAAATTAGGGAAATAAAAAGCAATCTATCAAATTACAGTGCACTAATCAAGTCTAGTCGTATTCCCCGACAACGATGCCAAAAAATGTTGGACTCTGATGCTAACGCTTGACACATACCCCTACTTGGAGGTTTGAAGCAGTCATAGTCTAGCCTTATTCCTCGGCAATGATGCCAAAAATGTTGGACTCTGACGTTAACGCTTAACACACACCCTACTTCGATGTTTGAAGCAGTCGTAATCAAGTTTTTAACATAACATGGGTTAAGATCATTCTCACAAGGAATATCATAGACTCCGAATTAGCACACTTTTGTAAAGTGAATCAATATACCCTAATATCTCCCAGAAATAGAAAAATGAAAAATAAATATAACGAAGGGGGATTTGCAAGTAAAACTAAATTCTAAACTAAAATAGCAAGTGTTTGTAATAAGAAGAGAAACGAACTAGGGCTACGTGTTCCCTATGACTCCCTAACTAAGTGTTTTTAGATACTTGTAACTCTTGTTTTTTGTGTAGGTGCAGAACAGTAAGTTATGTTCTCCTAAATCCATGATCAGGCATCTAGGTGAATTTCATCACATTACTTGATCGGTGTCTATGATGTTACTTTACTAACCCTTACTTTTATCCCAGAACAACTTTACTACACCTAGTAGATTGATTAGTTTAGAGAAATCGATCATTCTCTGTTAATTAACTCGTTTCCTATTCGTCAACTCCTGGATCAGGCAAGTGATACTAGGTGGGTTCTAATATTGGTCTTCCGTTAAAAATCAGTTAAAGTGAAGAGATAAATTAATACATCCTAAACCATCCAAGAAGTTGCAAGTTACCCAATTTTATCTTACTTAGTTTGTCATGGTTCCCACAACCCTAGTTGTGAATTTAGTCACACATGCTTGGAGTATGATCAGAAATTATGCAAGAAGAATGCATAATTAAATTACTTACGCACAAGAATTGATGAACAAAAATCCAAAATCTCAATGAAATTGCAAACTTGAATTAATAAAATCACAAACAAATGTTCACAAACTCTCTATGTCGTGTATTGTTGTTTCTAATGTTGTATATCTGATAAAAGACCTAAAAATCTATTTATAGTACTTAAAATACAAAGTCGAAACGAAATAGGATAACTATGTCGGTGCTAGTTACGAGCAGCTTTTATGGCTCGTGAGGTAGTTCATGGCTCGTGGATCGAGGTCTCGTGGAATATAGGTGCATTTACCGGCACCTTTCATAAAACTTTCTTCACGGGCCGTGTAGGATTCCACAACCCGTGAAGGGTTTCGTCTGAGCCACTTTCAGCAACTCTTCAATTTCTGCTCTTCACTTCACAACCACACTCTATGACTCGTATGATTGTCTAGGACTCGTGATCGTCTCTCGTAGAGTGTGACTCACTTTTCACCCCTTCACTGGAACATCAAACGAAACCCCCTCTATGACTCGTGGAGTGACCCACGGCCCGTAGAGGGTCTCGTAAACAGCCCAAAAATTCTGCAAGTCTGCACTTCAAGCCTAAAAACTAGCCAACACTGAAATCTTGCAAAACAAATAAAAACAAACATCAAATCTACTAACATCTCTTTGAGAATGCACAAAATCCCATGTTTTAAGCATTAAAAGTGTTGTATTTTGGCAATACATCATTGACTTATTTGAGTTGATGTTATTTTTCCTTTACATGTTTCATTCTGCCATTTTACATGCCAGTACATGGACCATTTGGGTCTGCATCTTTTCATGATGCAGAGATAGGTACTAACGATCATCAACAAGCATATCGTTGAGAACCTATTACATCAGCTGATTGGTGAGTCTTCTCCTACTTTTGGAGGATGACATGTTTTATCTTTTAGCTTTGATTTTAGACTTTCTATTTTATTTTTTTGAGGTCGTCATGGACCTATCATTGGCACCACTTAGTAGATGTTTAGAGGCTTCATAGATTAGACTGTCGAGTTATGATTGAATGTTATGTTTGGCTAGTTTCTTTCACACTAGTCTTACTTAGTTAATGGATAGATTGTTTGGCCTTTGACCTTGATTTTCATGTTATCATTTCATTCCATTGAGTATTCTTTGTTATTTATGTCTTCCGCTATTAGATTGTGATTGAACGAATATGATGAAGCCGAGTGTTCGCTTGGGGGCTAGCAATAGTCTCTGAGTGTTGGTCATGCCAAGGGTACCCTCCCGAGGCGTGACAATATTGTGTTGCTCGTGTTGGAGCTCTACTTTCTATTTTGATTGTTTTATGAGTATGTATTTATTTGATTGATGGTGATAGGAGTTTGTAATATTATTTCACTTATGATATCTGAGAGAGGGGTTCAGTTGTGAATTATAGCCTATTTTGAGAAATGAAATGCTTTGAGATGCATTGTAAATTGTGGCATAATTTGAGAAATAAAATTCTTTGAGATAAGTTATGAATTGTGGCCTATTTTTACAAATTCAATGCTTTGAGATGCATTATGAATTGTGGCATAATTTGAGAAAGATATAAATATAAAAAATACACCTAAATTGTCCCCTTTTTTCTGAGTTACATACCTAAACAATTGAGAGCGTGAGTTTCATACCCAAATTATCACTTATTAGTTTGAGAAACACACATCAGTGGTGTGTGTAATACGCTCACTCTTTTATTGGGAAAACCTTGCAATTTGGCATGCCACATTGACAAAAATTAAATAAACTATTAATATTAGTTAAAAGTAGAAGATTAAAGTTTAAATATTCTTCCAAAAGAAATATTATTTTATAAATAATTATTTTTAAAAAAAAATTAAAATATTTTTTTCACCTACTCCAACGCCCACACCGCCGCATACCCCCACCCACCCCAGAAAAATTCCCGCCCTTTTATTTTTTGAATCTCTTTTATAAAATATTTTAAAAAAAAGTTCAAACTTCAACCCCTACTCCACTCCTACCAAAAAATAAAATCATTGATATTTTTTAAATAAATAAAATTTTATCCCACCTGCATCTAACCATCCTCTCGTAATTTATTTTTATCTTTTTTAACCTTTTTTTAATTTTTATAGATATGTATACATATTTTGAGAAACATATTTTTCCTACTTGTTTATCAAATATAATAGAAATTAAAAAAATCTCGCGACAGATAAAAAATAATTTTCTAAAAAAAAAAAAAGTAAAAGAGGAGGATTAGGTTGGTAGCATAGAATTATTTTTTCTAAAAAAAATTAAAATAATATCTAAATTATTTCTTTAAGAGGGAGATGAATTAAGATTTTTTTTTAAAAAAAAACATTGATTGGTTCGGGGGGATACGGTGAGAGGAAGTGGTGGAGTGGGGTAAGAAAAATATTTTATATTTTATTTTATAATATTTTTTGAAACAATAATACTTTAATATTTAATTTTAACTAATAATATAATTTATTTATTTTTTGTCAAGGTGGAATGTTTTGTCCATGTGGAGTGTGATGTGGCAGTTTTTAAAAAATAAAAGAGAGAGTGTAGTACACACACTAAGGTGAGAGTGGAATAAAAGATAGATGTGTGTTTCTCAAACTAAAAAGTAATAGTTTAGGTATGAAACTCCCACTTCCAATAGTTTAGGTATGAAACTCACAAAAAGATGATAGTTCAGGTGTATTTTTGACACTTATCTCTTTGAGAAATGAAATTTTATAGATGAGTTATGAATTGTAATATATTTGAGAAATAAAAGGGCTTTTTCAAATGGTGATTGTTTATTTTAACAGATCTTCTTCCCATTATTCATAAATGAGTGTGTTTATCCAAATTGTTGAGTTTAAGAACTTCGATACTTTAATGTACATGTTCAGATGATTATTGCATATATACTTGTGTGTTGACATGTATGCATCTCCATATATCATATCATGAAACATAAGAATTGAGAATTGTGGAATCACTTTTTTGAAAGAAAATGAGACACCTTCAAAATCCTTGACCATGAGTTAATGGCAAGGAGAATGAGATATTGAGATTGTGATTTTATGAAAGTAATTGAGACTCTTTCAAAAACTTTGGCAACGTGTTAGGTGGCAAGAAGGATGAGACATTGATATTACTATCCATTGACCACGAGCTAAGTGGCAAGAATGAAGACATATTGTGATTATGATAAGGTTTATGATTTTTGAGACCCCATGGATCCTATATGGTAGCTCAGCTCGATAGGTGTATACAACATACTATGTGACAGTCTTGATTCCGCCATACCACCCATGCATTGCATTCATCCCATCTCTTTGCATTGCATGTTATTGTGCCTTGAGTGTTGATTTATCTTATGGTGATTGTGTGTGTCTAAACTTGGGTGTTTACTTTATTTGTATTGTTTTATATAAAAACTGGTGGCATTGATGCCAGACTAGTTTTTCTTATGCGCAGATGGAAGCGTTTCTAGTTTATTGCATAGTTTAATCAATTCCTAATGTCCAGCCGGTCAAATCTATTGGGTGCATGTGAATTATACTCACCCCTACTTTTGTGTCCCCTTTGGATGCAGATTCTAGATAGGATTATCCTCACATTAGATGATTATTCCAGTGAAGATCCTATATCAGACTTGGAGGTGAGATTCAGTGCATTCAGATCATTACTAGTTCAATCTTTATTTGTGGTCTTTACTTTTATTCAGAGAATAAGTTGTATATACTATTTGAGAGTTTGTATTAGATTCTCTTTATACTTATGACATTTGATTTTGGGAATACTTCATTGTTGTATTTGTTTTCCTTTGGTTACGTCCTGGCTTCCCATTGGAAGTCTCGTGTGTGAGTTTACTTTTTGGCTTACACATTATGTTAGACTTGGGATGTGAGCCATCGTGACCTCAATTTCTGGACCATGACAGTTAATCTTATCAATGTGGTCCAGAGTTCAATCGAGTTAAGGCAAATTCTGATATGGCGGGGCAAACTATTATGTTGAGTCAAGGCAATCCCAGGTGTTTGAAGATTGGAAAATGATATTATAAGGTAAAATATTAAAAAAATGACTTCTGTGGATTTTTAGGCCAAGTATTTTGAAGAATAATTTTTTTTAAAATTTTCTTATCTAGAAGAGTCCCGAAAGAAGTGGTCACGAACCTACTCCAGGTTAGTTCAATTTCTCCTTGATCAAAATCTGGCCAAAATTGAACTTTTCACTATAATAACCTATGGTGAACATCTTTGTGTCGCGGACTTGATACCCTACTATTGTTCAGTTTTAGTTTTTTAAGTGGTGGTACTTTGGACTTTTTTCTACCTATTAGTTAATGATCCTTGACGGTTTTTGAGGCCTAAATCTTATTCTTTAACTACCCTAAGTCCCCCAAATTCTCTCATTCTCACCAAATTCTCAATTTACAAAATCTTTTCTCTAGAAAATACTCTCAAGTCTTTCTTCTTCTTCTTCAAGTAAGGTTTCATTGAAGACCAAGTCAATTTCTCCATTGATTCTCAAGTTTCTGTTAAGCAAATCACTCAAGATATATGGATGTTATTCCATAAGTCTCTTTCTCCCATGGAGCCCAAAGAATCCATAACTTTTTCATTTAAATTCAAGTACATATTTTTATGGGTGTTCTCAATCTCTACTCAATTTTCATGAATCATGACTTAATTTAGGAGTATGGATTTGTTTTGATACAAATTAAAGATAGTTGCATGAAATTGATGATTTTTCATATGAATTCTCTAAATTGCTAATTAGGGATCATGATCTCATCATGGGTCCTGATCAATTCTCTTTGACTAGCATGAATTATGATTTTGTATTATGGTTGTTAGTCTGATTATGCATGAATTATAATTAATTATATGATTTTTATGCAAATTCTCCTACATGAAATCTAGGGTTCATGACATGAATGATGGGTGTTTTCAATTATACTTCAACTTGATATTATTTTGAATGAATTGCATTTGATTTTATATAAATTGAATTGTATTAAGATTTCACATGAATTTCTTCTCAAATTTCATGAAAGTCAAAGTTGGTTTCTTTAATTTTGACTTCAATTGATATGATTTTTATTAATTAAGCACGAATTTGCTTGACTTATATGATTATCCATGTTTTCGCTCTAATTTTATGATTTCTAAGTCAAAATCATGAGAACTCATATTTTTGCCCAAGTTTCACTACACATCAGGATTGTGAATTTTACAAGTCTTCAAGAAAGTTTCATGAAAAAACATGAATTAAGCTCTATGAAGTTATGAAAGAAAAGTATGAATGATTGTGAGTTCACAAGATAAGATTAAGGAACTATTCTATGATTATGACTTCTGTGAAATGGACGGGTTAATATATATTGTCCCTCCCATGACATGACATGATATGATTATATGACCTATGATTATGACTATTCTGTTGAGAGCTTACTTAGCACCGAGTGTTCCTTAGGTAGGAGGCTCTCACCTATTAGTAGAGGCATGAGATCTGTTAGTAGTATATTTCATAGTCCCATAATTACGTGCCACAATAATATAAGAAGGGTCATCCATTAGTAGAGGTTTGATTCCTTAGAAAAGGGTCACATGTTAGAAGAGGCTTGACCTCTTATGTAGCCTAGTGGATCCATGTCATGACCTTGTCCCGGTCATGATAGCGCCTATTAGTTTCCACCTACAGGTGAGTCAATTACCCACTACAAGGTACCTATCCTAAATCTTTAGTCACAAATATAGTAGATACAGCGATATAAATCAACGCAACCTACTCAGAATCTTGAAGACTACAGAGCTACAATAGACACATGTACATACCAATACATGTAATAATAATAATCAAATATACATAATCAGGAGTGCTCCTACAGATACAAGCCACTATACAGTACAAGGCCAATGTCTTGATACAAACATCAAAAGGCAAGGAGACTAGGAAGAAGCTAGAACTGTTGGTTCTCACCAAATGTCTACTGAACACTCACGAATCCCCCAAAACTCAGTGCCCGCGACTAAAACCTAGACCTGCACCAGGGGAAGATGCAGAAATGTAAGAGGTGAGTACCAAAAAAAAAGAACCTAGTAGGTATCATCAGTCGACTGAGTGACATAATATATATCTATATATATATATATATATATATATATATAGTG
>JBCEWC010005801.1:0-24228 GCA_038996855.1 Solanum aculeatissimum | reverse complement strand
TTTATTTATACAATATTTTCATATTTTCTATATACATACACAAAAATATTTTCGGGGTCAATGGGTGCTCGAGCACCTGGCAAGCTCCACGTAGATCCGCCCCTGATTATGATTTCTGTAAATCAAAATTCTATTAACAGACTGGAGTATCTTCTCGATCATCGATTCAAATGGTTAGTAACGTATGTATGGATCGTGTTGCGGATCATATAAATAAAATTCTTTTAAAGTAATTATTGAATTCTATTTTTTTATATGAAATAAATTTTTTAATATAAAAATATGATTTAATTTGAACTAAAATTATTAAATTTGATTTATGACTTTCTAACACTCCACAATGTTTTCATATAATTAATATAATATATGTGTATATATATAGAATTTAAATACTACAACCATAGATTCTACACACACGTGGCAAACATGTGGAAATAATTTCAAGAATTTATACATGGAGACAAATAGACATACTGTTGTATCTTTTATTCACTCTGTGTCTTTAATGTTTCATGAATTTATATATAAAATTAAAAATGATATAAATTAATTAATATTCTATTATGTTACATTATTGCTATGTGAATGATGGACTAAAAGTGTTATAACTTTTATTCATTACTTTATTTTTATGTTCAATTTTGTGGGGTTTGCCAATAATATATATAGATTAATCATCAAATACTAGTAGATGAGAATAAAAGACTAAATATATCAAAATTTGTAGGATTAACTATTATTTTTTAATCAGAATAGATTGTCTATATTACATCTCCTTAAAGTGTGATCGTTTTCTAAATTATGTATGTGTGAAGATAAAATAATATTGTATTCACTAGACTGTTATTTTGTATTTATTTATTTAATATTCACATAGACGCGTAAAATTTAAAAATAATAAACTCAAAATGAATAATGATATATAATATCATTATATATTCATTAGACTATACATTGAATAATACATGGCATGTAGGGCTCTCTAGGCATTCCTCACAATTATCTTTTTCTTGGTCTAGGGAATGGGCTCTAATATTATATACAATTATCTTTCATCATTTTTAATTTTAGGTTTTTTATTTTTATTTATTTTTTATTTGGTATTTGATATTTATTAGAGGCTAATTCAATTAATTTAAATTTACATCGTCTTATGAAGTCGAACTATTAAAAAAATAAGCACTTGATCTCTATTAGAATTTTTATATTTTAAAGGACAAACTTATTGCGATCTCTGGTTAGTTAGGATATATTTGGTGTTTGGTATTTATTTGAGGACTGATTCGATTGATTTGAATTCACACCACACAAAGTTTATTAAAGAAGAAAAGATTTTCTATCATGATATTTTCATTCTCAAAATTGAATACATTGTGACCTCTGGTTAGCTAGGATTTTCTTACTTAATTGGATGAAAACTATATTGAAAGAATGAAACTATTCAATAATTGGAGCAATGGTATTATCTTATATTCAATAATTTAATTTTAAAATTATATTTTATTTTGTCGAAGAATGAAAATGCTTCATATCTATGGTTAATGAGATGAGTTGTCTTTAATTGAAACTGAACATTTTTCTCTCATGAGCTATTTTTTGGGATTGAGTTTGATTCAATATTCATTATTTTACATGGTATTAGAGCAGGATACGCCTCACCCAATGTTAGATATTTGGAAGATGATCTATGCCAAAATTAATTTCCTTTTAAGAGGAATTCTGGATAAATCATCAGAAAACACATCAAGGAGTTCATTAACAATAGGAACTGACTTAAGATTAGGGGCTTCGGAACTTCTATATCCCTAACCCTCAGTAGATGGTAAATATAACCTTTGGAGATAATTTTTCGAGCTTTAAAGAATGATATGAATTGACCCTTAAATATAGAATTACTACTCAAACACTTCTAAAATTTAAAAAATGCTTAAAAGTCAAAAATCACTAAAAATAAGCCAATTCATCATTATTTAAATATACTATTTTGGAATGTCCAACAATACTTGTTCAGTTATGAAATCAAGAGATAATTTTACACTCTGTTCCTAATTCGCTATTATTATTAATTATGGTAATTTTCCTATTACATTTTTCCAGATATTGTATTTATTATATTTAAAGTATGATTTGGTAAAATTACACCTATCATTTACTACTTCTTAATGTCTGTGTTAAGTCAATAAGAGACAAGTAAAAATGGACGGAGGAAGAAAGTGTATAATTATCTCTTGATTTCATAAAGTGGACAAATATTGTCGAACATTCCCAAATAGTATAATAGACAAATAAAGATGGACGCAAGAAATACAGACATAGCAAATTTTTAAATTGACTTATTTTTAGTAAATTTTGACTTTTACGCATTTTTTTAGTTTTAAAAGTGTTTGGGTAGTAGAATTTTTAAAAGCTAACATTCATATGGATTTGTTGAATTAGGACATTTTGAAGACCAGATACATTGTAATATTCTTTCTATTCTTTCCCTTTAAAAAAAATAAAATAAAAAATAACTGTCAAGTATTTTTATAACAATATTATTTCTCTGAATTTTTTTTTTTATTATTATAACTTATATTTTATTAAAAAATGTTTTGTAAGATGTCATCATAAGTCATGAAAGATCTTTTTTTTTTAAAAAAAACCATTGGACTGTGTGGGAAACTATATATTATATTTTGTTAAGTGTAATATTTAATTAGCTATTAATTAATTCCAAATCTCATTATTTTTAGGAGATTTTTTTTTTTTGGTATTTTATCCATTGTTAAAATCAATGCAGATTTTGCTCTAAAGATATGATTTAATTAGAGTAAAAAGGAATCAAGAAATGATTTTCTCAATTATTTACTGTGATATAATATATTTTGGAACAGGAAAAAATTAGAATTTTATGAGAATAGAACAATGTACATTTTAAAGGAAATCTTTGTTGGAGATTACAAATCAAATCATATGGAATAATTTCAAAAATCACTCTGTCCATATTTACCTGTTTAATTATATAGAAATACCAAAAATAGTTGTTCAGTTTAAAAAAAAAAAAAAGATAATATTATTTTATTTTTATTATTAAACATTATTCATTTTTTAACATTTAAATAACTTATTAATAGGGTAATATAGTAATAAGTTTCTCTCATATTCCCATTCCCACCTCATCATAATAAATAATAGAAGGAGAAAATAGCCCCTTAGCCATCTGAATAAGGGCTAGTAGGCGAATGGGACTAGACCACAAAGACTGGTTCCTCGCTGTACGACATCGAAGACTGGTAGAAAGACTCGAAGGCTTGGAATGATAGCAAAAACAGATGACCCTTACTACATTAAGTGCAACGAGAGCCAACTCTATTATCAAAGAAATAAGGAAAGGGATGACCCCAAAAAGTCTATTTATCCCCTTATTTTGCTTTGTTCAATTTTTATGTTTTAGGATCAGTTCATTATAGTGAAAATTTTCTGCATGAACTGGCACGGCTAATAATACAAATTAAAAAAAATATGAACAAGAAAGTTTATTTCAAGTTTGAGTGCCAGATATCATAATTAAGAAAAATAGATCAAAAAGGGAATAAAAAGATAGAATGACAAGATAATTGAATAATTGATAGAAAAAATTATATTAATAAAAAATAATAATTTTTTTTAGATAAGTAGGGCGAATATACCTTTTTATTTGGATCCTCAGTTATAAGTTGAATTGGTAAATGAGGGGTTAATTTAATATAGACTAATAAGAAGATATTATGAAATTAATAAATTTTTGACTATTATTTTCAAGCATATCAGATCAAAATATGAATCATATGTATTTTTTTAAATTATTAATTTGAGAAGGATTTAAATTTGAACCAATCAAATTAAACAATATAATGAACAAATATTTAATAATTTTACTTTAGAATAATTATTAGAAAAAAAGAGGCAAATTTGAGCTAGTAGATTAATATTGAGTATCTTTTTGAGCTAAAAGATTAACGTCAAAGGTATTTGAAGACCGAAAGATGGATGAAGTAGTTGTGTATCAATTCAAATAGTTAAAAGCTATTATAGGCCCTTATCGGTAATATATGACAACTAAACACCTAAAAATATACTTTGTCCAACAATAATTATCCACTATTGATTTGACACAAAAATTAAGAAACAGTAAATGATAAGAATAATTTTACCGAATCATTCTTATTAAATATAAATCATTTAAACATTAAAAAATAAATATTTTAAATTTAAAATCAAACTAATAATATCGATTTACTCAATCAACTTATTTCAATTTTTATCCAAATCGTAAATGCGTGTAGTAGTTGTTTTCCTAATCTATCTTTGGCCACTTCAAGTTACTACAGGCCAATACTGTGTGGCAGACTGTCTGGTAAAACATGAGAACAAACTTGGAACAATATATGCAAATCCCCTCAGGTTCGAGACCCAGGAGTCTAACTTTCCCGTATAAGCATTCAGTACATGTATCAGTCCGTGGAAGAGTGAAAAAATTAATAAAACAACAATGCAGAGTAAATTAGCTTCCCATTTACAAAGCATATATTCAACCCCTATATAAATGTTTCTTTTACTATTAGCCCTCTCATTTTCTATCAGTTAAAAATCTCTGTTTTCTCAACATTCTTGCATCTTCAACCTGTATTCTGGAAACTTATATACACAACGTTTTCAGTCGGAAAAAAAAAACTCAAATAATGCAAAGAAAATCAATACGCAATTTTGATCAGCATAGTTAATCGTACAAACCCTCGTGCTCCCAAATATCAGCAAGAAAGTCGACCATGTCCTATTAAAAAACAGCCAGTTTGGGAAAAAGTTAAATTCGAACCTTGGATTCAAATAGACGTGAATAAAAGTGACTCACAGAGAGAGGAATTGGCTGAGGGAAACGCTTGTTCGTCCCAAATAAACTTTCATAAGAGACATTCCAACTGCAATTGAGATAGAACAAGCACAATCAATCAAGAAAGGTAAAGAAACTTTGAAATTTTTTAAGTATTGACGTGTATGGAAAGGCGTGGTAGCCATATTCAACAATAAAAAGACATGTTTAAATGAAGCTTATTAAACACTACGTGATTTCTTCTTATACGTCCAAGTCTTGGTGGATAAAGTTAATCAATACCTATGTTGGTGGGAGGTAGCAGGTAGGGGTGGAGCTAACCTTACAATAAAGGGTTAGGTAGAGTCCTATATTAGTATCTAAAAAATCATTTATATATAAATAATCTTTTTAGAACACAATAAACCAAAAAGATTGTGGTTCAAAACACATAAAGTAAACTATTTGGCTCCACATTCGATAGCAGGTACCCCGTGATATTAGTCGAGGGTGTGTGCAAATTGATCCAGACACCATCGTTATAAAAGAGAAAGTGAATGATACTTTGAGACTTCTAGTGGCATAATAGCACTTTAGGAAAGGTCCTAACACTTGATTCCAGAGAATTGTAATCGTGTTGAAATGCTTATAAAAAACATGAACATGAAGGTTCTTACTCACTTTAACATCGGCTCTTCAGCTACTCGTCGGTTCTCTGGATTTTTATTTGCTAGCCATTGAAGCCTGGTTTGGTTCCAAAGAAGATAGCCTGCAATAAATAGACTATTAAGATAGCAAACGGACTCAAATGTCTAGAATGGTTCCTAACATTTGATTCAGTTGACAATTAAGATAGCAAATAGACTCAAATGTCTAGCCTGGTTCCTAACATTTGATTCATGCATGGCCTAGTTCACAACTAGATATGAATTATGTTTTTGAACGAAAATCCGCAATAAAGGTGGAAAAACAGACTCAATGTCTAGCCACATAATTGACTAATTTTCTAATATATAAAACAATCCAAGTCATCAGTGCAATAAATTACCGTGATTTATGAATTCAGTGTTGTTGCTAGCATTGCCGGTGCCATTGTGTTGACTAAGACTTTGATTTGAGATACTGATGGAAGACATGCTTCTATGAGATGGAACAGTACTAATCTCCATATCGCATGTACTGGTGCTCCAAAAATCATCTGATATACTCGGTTTTCTCACTAACTTTCCTTGTATTCGTAATCCATTAGATGGTTCATCCACAGCAATAACTGGTTGAGATTTGGAACAGCAACCAAAGCAACCTCTGCTCTGTTCAAATTCAAGTTTATTTGCATATACAACATATGAAATAACATATAAGGCATCTAGGTGGCCTAAAGTTAAATTATAATAAGATGTCTTAGATACATATACACATGAAAAAAAAAAATTAGTAATTTAGGATGGTTTTTTTTTTCTTACATATTATTTGTGTTTAGTGTATATTCTTAAAATACACCAAATGTTTAACTTCATATAATAATATTGTTATTTATAAAAATAAGGATTAATTCTAGTTAATAAGAGGTTTAGCCATTTTTGCAATACATTATCTTGGATGCTGTTGTAAAAACTTTATTTATCAATATGAAGATTTGAGTTGTTCAATTCAAAGTTCTAAAATATTCCTGATAAAAACCTTATTGTTCCTTTTTTTTTAGAAACTGATAACTTACTTTGTAGCCGAGGGTCTATCGAAAACATCTCTACCTATGAAGTAAGGGTAAGGTCTGCGTACACTCTACTCTCTCGAAACCCCACTTTGTAGAAATACACGGGGATGCTCTTGTTACTATTGTTTGTAAACTTACATTGTGAAACCTTTTTAAAACGGTGACTCGCGTGGGACAGGTTCTCTAAAACAGTTCAGTATGTATAATCTAGTTCTAGAATACAGTAGTAAAAACTACCCTGCGTAAGTTTAATTCTGAAACCATTTGATAGAATTTGAGCACCAAATCCCAAAGACGTAAGAGCCAGTGCAGTAGCCCATATCCTTAGACACAAAATATAAGACGAGTTCTTGACACATCAATAACGATTCTGCTCGTTGAGACATCAAAAACAGCCTTTTTGAGATAAATAGCTCAGAAAAATAATATTCAAGATACGTAACATGAATTAAAAAAAGAAGCACCAAAACACAATAATTAGCGGGAATCAACTACAACAAGATCTTAACATGAAAACTCCTTTCAATAAGGGAAAAAACCACGGCCTGAAATGCCAAATAAATGAGGAACAAATGGCTCGAGTCATGCTAGGAACTGTCCTAAATACTAATGTTTAAATTCCTTTTTGACGAGTGGCTTCATCAGCCAAGCGTCCTCTTACGTGAAAGGTTTTGGACAACTTGCTAGACATTGTCACGAAGAAAAGTTTATTCTCATCCAACAAATAGGAGGATCATTTGTGAATTGTAATCACAAGAATAACAAGCCTCTTGCAGCTCATTCAATTCTCTTCCGGTATTAATCGTCTAATCTCTACAACTTAATGTTAACTGCTCTTCCTCTTATTCTCATTTTTGTATTAGCTAGTTTGTTATTTAAATTTTGATGTTCCTTCGCCCCCTATAGAGAAACACTAAGGAAAATAATCACATTGCTAAAATAATTTATTAGGACAGTGCCAAGAATGGTTGAAGTCATTTATATATATGCTCATAGATAAATATTTTAGTAATAATTTGGCTAAAGTCACAATCGGCCCTCTACTCTTGTCCGCATTTTTTACTCTGACACCTTAACAGAGAATTGGTCTTATTAGACACTCCAAACCTCAACAAATTTGTGCCTATTAAACACGAATGACAATCAACCCGAAAAATATAGTGTATAACTCAAAACCCAGAACCTATTGAAACCACAAATGGACTAAATTGACACAAATAAGTCATAATTTTAAAATGTAATTAAAATAGGCTGTGTAAAAAAAATTTACGTTTATACAATTTTCGAAACGGTAGATGTTAAGTACGGTAACGTCAGAATTTGCTGTCAAACGGTACACTTTATAAAGTGTAAAACAAATTCTTACACTTTATAAAATTTATTTTTTGCAGCCTTTGTCATACAATTATTTTGATTGGATGCATCATAAAAACGGATAATATTATTACGTTATTTATTTTTATTTTATCCCCGACCTCTATTTAAAGATGCTCAAACATCGCATCTTCAACATCTATAATTCTCTACTTTTTTTTTATTTCAATCACAAATAATGTCTTTTGAATCAAAAGTTAGAGTTTCAATTTATTGGGACGGTGAAATTATACATGATGGAAACACTATTCATTATAGATGTCCTTCCAAACACAATGCTAAGTATCCACTTAATGTTTGATATCAAAAGTTTCTTTCAACAATTTATAGGAGAATGGGTGTGAATAGTACCGATTACAATTTGATTTTAGTCGAAAAATATCCGACTTCATTTTTATCACAAGGACAAGTAAATTTTGGGGAACAAATTATCTATAATGACGAATCGTTGACCGACTTTTTGAAGGCTCCAACCGACTACATAGATCAAATCAAGCTAATTGTGCTTAAAATCTATGTTACGAAGGAGCCTAGGACTAGTCAACGGCGTTTTCATTTATCTTTTGATGTTCATCCTCAATTTGAAAATCGTAATAATCCTGATGGATTCCCATAACTCAATTCAATGATTTTCCTAATATGTCTCATTATCAAAATATTCTTACGGGTCGATATGATTTTGATTTGAACAAAAACTATTAATGAAAGTGACTGGTAATGCTCAATACTTTTGACTATTACTCCCTCCGTCCCATTTTATGTGCTACCCTTTGACTTGGCACGGTGTTCAAGAAAAAAAGTAAGACTTGAAATTTGTGATCTAAAATCATTCTTAGATATTTGTGTGGCTGAGAATCATTTCATTAAGGGTAAAAAGAGAATTTTAATGGTAAATTATTTCCAATTTGAGTAAGGTGACATTCTTTTTGGAACAGACCAAAAAGGAAAGGGTGTCACATAAAATGGGACGGAGGGAGTATTTGTTAATATATATAATTTATTATTATTATTATTTTATATTTTGTAGTGGTTTACCTCAGCATGATATTGCTTCAAATTATGTACTAAGCAATTATTTTGGTCGGTCCTCACACTTTACAATGACAGAAACTATTGGGACATCCTCCATGTTTGAGCATCTTTAAATAGATGTCAAGGATAGAACCAATAACGTAATAATTTAATCCGTTTTTATGATGCGTCAAATCAAAATAATTGTATGACAAAGGCTGCAAAAATTGAACTTCATAAAGTGTAAGATTTTTTTTCGTTTTATAGAAAAATCTAACGTTACTGTACTTAACATCTGCCGTTTGAAAATTTGTATAAAATGTAAAAAAAAATTACACTAAGCCTATTTTAGTTAAATTTTAAAACCATGAGTTATTTGTGTCAATTTAGTCTATTTGTGGCTTAAATTGGTTCCGGGTTCGTATAACTCACACGAATTTTGTAAAAAAAGCCACTAATAAAATAATGACATGTGGCAATGTGCCCAAAAATAGTTCTAAACCCTTTATGATCAAAAACAATAATCAATTTTGAAAAAAATACAAAGGGAAACAGCTACTAACCCAACCCTTTCCCCTTTCATCTTCTTCCCCTCGTCTTTAGTTGTCACCTCACCCCTCCGGCGAAGCTCGCCCTTTCCTTTCCTTCTTATAATAATATGTTCGGACTTAGTTAATAAAAAGTAAAAATAAACAATGAAGCACGACATATGGCTTAATAGACTGATTGTTGAGATGTTTGTGGACGATAAACAATGCCAGTGAACTTATTCGATATCGATGGAGAAGAGAAAAAGAGGGGATCCAGATTGTGTCATTTAAAATAACTTTTATCTAATTCTCTGGTATAGCCTAACAGAATGATTGGCGAGTGGTGGTGTTGATTGATAGACTTTCGCCAACATTTCAACCCAGATGGCCCAAGAATCTTCTTTCTTTCTTCAGATTCAAGTGCCAGAAAAATTATTTTTCCTGAATCCCAAATCAGATGAACGAAAATGGTAAACTTGTAGTGGTGGAGTGGCGGCAAAGTGTGAAAGAAGAACGGACAAAAGATTATTTGACTCAAAATTTACTTTTTGTAAAGAATCAAAAGAAACATAAAAGCAAAAGAACAAAAAAAAGTAAGAACAAGAAATGAACGCAGATTTAAGCCAAAAAATAAAATGAATGCAGAAATGTGGGGGGATCTGTCGAATTTGAGCAGAGGACTGGCAGAGGTTTCAAACTTTTTAAAGAAGTTAACTATTTCATTGTAGTAAATATATTTTCCGAAAACAAATATTAAATAAAAATATCATTATTTGCAATGCATTCACACCAAGGAAAGTGAGGAACAGTTTGTTTTCCATGTCACTTTTTTGAGTTTAATAGATACACTTTTTGTGTAACTTAGATGTTCAATAGGTTCTAGTTTTTGTTAAGATGTCAAAGTGAAAAATGCGGACAAGTTTAAGGGAACATGCATGAGTTTAGCATAATATCTTTTTCCTTTCAACATAATATTGACTTACCTTTTCCATTATATTTGCTAATCATTCCTCTATGAGGAAGGAGGAACAACAAAATTTTAAATGACAAAGTTGCTAGTTTAAAAAAAAGGATAAGAGAAAGAACAGTCAAGATTCTACCGGAAAGAGAATTAAATTAGCTGCGGGAGGCTTGTTAGTTTTATGATCGCGAATGATCAACATGAATAGGCTTTTATTCATGACAAGCGTCTAGCCACTTATCTAAAACTTCTCATGCAAGAGGTCAAGAGGTCACTTGTTTGATGAACCAGCAATTGATCAAAATTCACCCCCATATACTTTATTCTTAACCTCTAAGATGAATTTTTACCAAGTGTTCTTTTTTTTGGCACATGGATTTTAAATAGGTTGGGGATGGACCCGATAAATTTCTCCCTCCAAACCAATTCACCCGAGCCTAACGAAGGTGACACCGAATATCTGAATGCACATATAGGCTATGTTGCTTGAGCCCATCAAATCCTTGTCGTACCCATGTCAATTTGGGTGTGTTCTGGAATCACACCAGATTTGATTAACCTACCTAAGGTCCTTCGACTATATCTATGGCCAAGAAGTATGAGAATATTTTGATTTACACAAGATATCTTATGAAGAAAATATTAGGTATTTATAAGGAATTAAATTGAATTTGTTTAGTTCAATAGCTTAAATAAATTAAAATATATACTTATTTATGTTTTAATACACATTTACTGTCTCATCCCGACACCTGTATCAACACCTTCTAGATTCGCATTGTATCACAGACTCGAGTCCAACTAACATAGCCTACAGGGTCTTTGCACAACTCAAACTTGTCTCTTGGACTATCTCGGTCAACATATTTTATTCTCACTGGTGAAATTTTTTACAATTTGTAAGAATTTGCTCTCAAGTGTTTACTCTTTCTCGAATCCAATGATATCTCGCGTCAATGAGTTAAGTCCTTGTACAGTACATGGAATTCTTGATCACGTCTACTACACTTTTGACTGTCCTAATAGAGAACATACTCATTCTAACACAAGCCAAATTTTTTGAAGAAACCATTAAGCCACATCATTTCCTTGCCAGCTTCAGCAGCAACAATATAATCCACTTTAATTATAGAGAGTGACAACTTTAACTGCCATGATATAGCTCCCCACAAAAAAGTAAACAAATATCTAATAATGGTTCAATATTATCAGAAGATCCATATCCACAGTTGTACAACCCTTCAAGACTGGATAAGATCTTTCAGAACACAAGTACTCCTTTGAGGTACCTCTTTTTACTAAAAAGTTGTTTTAAGTGGTCAATGAAGTGGGTTGGGAACCATGAGGTCTTGGGTTCAAATTTTAGTAAAGACAAAAACAATATTAGGTGATTTTTTTCTCATCTGTCACAACACTTGTTGCTAATAGGAGGTACCCCATGAAATAAGTCGAGGTGCGCGAAAACTGACCCAGACACCATAGTTCAAAAAACACAAAAAGAAGCTGTTTTAAGTGTATTTTCACTAGCAAAGATGGCTACCCAAAAGATTGGTATTTACTTACTGTATGAAGGGGGAGAGGATGTAACCTAGCTAATCTACTTCCACTTCAGGAAATATTAACCTTCAACACTGGTTGTCTCGAATAGAAAAAAATGGAAGCACAAGATTTACTTCCTCCTTCCCTTCCAATTTTGGAGGGTTGAAAACACTTATATTGAAGGGAAGCATACTCCTCCAGTTTTACTCCAGATTCCTATGAAAACATAAGGAAATAGTCCATCTCCTTAGTATTAAGCATAATTATTTTATATTATCATTATTAGAATAATTTACTGTTTTTTTGTATTTGTAGAAGACTCCTACAATCATCCTATTGTAGGAGTCTATTGTTGTTGTATATTTGTAGAAGACTCCAACTATTCAGGAGTATGCGTAGCAATAAAGTTTAGCTGTAGGCCGTTATTTATTGTATTTAAAGCTTGAATGCTTAAGGAATAAAATCATCTTTCGACTACTTGTTTGAACGGTGACTGTACAAGTCATCAGACTTGTTGCGAGACTGACAGAATTGAGGTAATGAGCTCGAGAAACCGAGTGAATAGCATCGCTGAGCTTATCATGTAAATCCCAAATTTTCTCTAGCACAGCTTCAATTTCATACACCTCCATTTCCCATTTCATGGAGGAAACCACGCTCTAGAGAGAGTATATTGAAATTCGCTAAAGGCAAAAAGGAAGCACTGTTGTTGGCTTAATAACTGGACTGAAGGTTTCATGAAAATCCAAGCCAGGGCGTTGTGTGAATCCCTTTGCAACAAGGCGAGCTTTGTATCGATCTAGAGAACCATCCGCATATCTTTTAATGCGATACAACCATTTGCAGTCCACAACATTCTTCGTTGAGTCTCGTGGTACCAATTCCCATGTCTGATTCTTCATTAAAGCATCATATTCTACTTGCATAGCTTGTCTCCACTCTTTGTGGATGTTGGCTTGTTTGAAGGTTGTTGGTGTAACAGTGAAGTGAGTTAGAAAAGTGAATTGTTCTTTTGGCTTGATAATATTATTCTGGGACCTAGTGGTCATTCGATTTACTATAGGCTCTGGAATTGGCATGGGGGGTTGTTCAAGGATGGGACTTTTGCTGCCAGGAAGTGAAGAAGTTGTCAATAGTGAATTAGTGGCTGGACATGGAGCATTCGGGATTTGGTGTAGAGTGGTAGTGGCAGTGTTAGATTTACGTCTTTGATATGTTATCAAAGGTGCAGGCTGTGTGTTTGAGGTTTTGTGATGCTGGGAAGAAGTAGAAGAGAGTGTAGAATTACTTGGAATAGTTGCAGTAGCTGCTGGTACTTGGCTAGAACTGAAGGAGCAAGTATTTTCTGATTCTAAGGACAGTGGTATAGCCTCTTACGAGTTTGATCCTTTTTCTCTCCCCATCTATGGCTGCATCTCAAGAAACAATCCCTCCAGTTATTGTTAACTCTGGTGATGCTACTGCTACCAACAACAGTGCTTCTACTATTTCACCTATTGTCCATGTGGTACAATTCAATCCCGCATCTCAGTTACCTATCAAATTGCAGGGTAATCTCAACTTCTCGACTTGGAAAGCACAACTTGTATTGCTATTCAATGGCCATCAACTCATGGGACATCTTGATGGATCAAAACCGACACCACCAATGATTGTTACTCATGATAACCTTGTGTTGCCAAATCGCAGATATCAAATCTGGTTCTCTCAGGACCAACTGATCCAGCAAGCAATGATGACATCTGTCGATCCCACCATTGCGCCTACTGTTGCCACAGCTCTATCTGCTAAGACAGGCTGGGAACTTCTTCACATGGCTTACGCAAATAAGAGTCACACTCGCATTTTTAGCTTGCGTGATCAATTGCAAAATATCAAGAAAGCCTCTAAATCTATTGTAGAATACTTACAAGAGGTTCGATCTCTTTTTGATGCTCTCAAAGTTGTTGGATCACCAGTAACAGATGATGAACTTATTGTCAAGATTCTTAGAGGCCTGGGCCCTGAGTATCGTGAAATTTCTACTGCTATAAGAGCAAGAGACTCTTCATTGAGTTTAGAAGAATTGTTTCATAAGCTCACAAATCATGAGCTTTTCCTCAAGCATCAAGATTTCGAGAAGTCATCCTCCAATATCACAGCTGTTGTAGCACAGTAGACATACATGCCACACCAGCCTAATAGGAACAATCGTCGCATCAACAATCAACAGTGGAACCAATTTGCACCTTGACAGTCCAGCTCCAACAATCAGCAAAATTGGAGATCAAACTCAAGACAATCTTTTCTGTGCCAAAAATTTGGTCACACTGTAGATGTATGTCGTTCCAAATCACACAATCATTTTGAAGCTAAGGCCAACTTTGCCTCTAGTTTGCAGTCAACAGAAAGCTCTTTGGTTCTAGATTTTGGTGAGACTCATCATGTCACGGCTGAACCTCACAATCTTGAAGAGTATACAGGCAATGAGGGAATACCCATGGGTGACGGTAAAGCCATTTCTATTACTCTTACTGGTTCAACTAGATACAAGCATCTAATTCTGCTTTCAAGCTTTCTAACACTCTATGTGCTCCATCAATTAAAAAAGAAACTTATTTCTGTAGCCAAATTTTGTCAAGACAATCCAACGTCAGTTGAATTTTTTCCTTTTACTTTTCTTGTGAAGGACCTGAATACTCAGAAGCCGCTGGTACAAGGCCAAAATAAGAATGGACTCTATGAGTGGCGAAACATAGCATCCACCTAGACCACCAATATCCATCAATCTTGCCTCCACAAAAGTTCCTTTCCAGCTATGGCATTGTCGCTTGGGCCATCCTCATTTGATGATTTTAAATTTTATTTTTGAAGAAGTTTTCTTTACCTGTTGCTATTAAAGAAAAATTTGAATTTGTAATGCTTGTTCCTCTAATAAATCACATTGTTTTCCATTTCAACGACTCACTTTATCCAGTAATGTTCCTTTTCAAGTTATCTTTAGTGATTTATGGGGACCGTCGCCCGTTTTATCACTAGACAAAAAGCTATATTACTGTATTTTTGTTGATTAATACACCAAGTATAGTTGGTTGTATACAATTAAAAAAAAAAGTGAAGTCACCTCTTTGTTCCAAAATTTTCACCCTTTAGTAGAGAATCTTTTCAAAACAAAAATTAAATCTCTTTATTCGGATGGAGGAGGTTAGTACAAAAGTCTTCAGTCTTATCTTCAACAAAATGGGATTGAACATTTAGTTTCACCACCCTACACACCACAACGCATTGCCATAGCTAAACGTCGTCATCGTCATATTGTTGAAACGGCCAAAACCTTCTCTATGAAGCATCCCTACCACCAGAACTATGGTCTTTTGCCAGCCATCATGTCGTTTATCTCATTAATCGACTATCCACACCCATCTTAAATAACGAGTCACCCTACCAAAAATTATTTGGTAAACCACCCAACTATGCCAATTTTAAATTTTTTTGTTGTCTTTGTTATCCATGGCTTAAACCCTATACCAAAAATAAGTTGGAGCCTAAGTCCACCCCTTGTGTGTATTTAGGTGTTTCTCAGAGCCATCATGCACATGAAGTTGTGCTAGAGAAAATTTGGGATCTACATGATAAGCTCAGCGATGCTATTCACTCGGTTTCTCGAGCCCATTTCCTCAATTCTGTCAAGTCTCGCAACAAGTCCGATGACTTGTACAATCACCGTTCTAACAAGAAGTAGTCGAAAGATGATTTCATTCCTTAGGCATTCAAGCTTTAAATACAATAAATAACCACCTACAACTAAACTTAAGGAACTTAATTTCTACGTACACTCCTGAATAGTTGGAGTGTCCTACAAATATATAACAACAATAAACTCCTACAATAGAAGGAGTCTTCTATAAATATAAAAAATAAGTAAATTATTCTAATAATGATAATATAAAATAATGATGCTTAATACTTTGATTCATCTCCTACAAGTCATTGTGTTAGAGTTCATCACTTGGTGTGTCATATACAGAGGCGGATCCAAGATTCAGAGGTTACGGGTGTCATATCGTCTAAATAAGATAAGCGGATCGGTTTCTTCAATTTTGAGTTATAATTCGGGTTATTATTTTTTTCAATTTTTATAAATAAATCAGTTAAATATGCATATTTAATAAACTTTTTTTTATAGATATTTTAATATTAAAGATATATACATAAGTACTTCATCATATTTTTTAAGAAAAAATAAGAGACATTATTCTCTAAAACCTTGATAAAATAAGAAATTTATTACGTTAAAAATTTGAACTTGTATAATCATCTAATACTATATAGTTGAGAGAAAAAATAAGAAGTTGTAGCTTTAAACCCAATTATCTTTACTTAAAACAAACGTCATTAAAAGATCGAAAGAACCTTCGAATTCAAAAGTTCTAACATAATAATATCAATTATTTTTAGAACTTATGTTTTCAAAAAATTAATATTATTTGAATATATTTTTAGTAATATTTATGTGGCATTCAATATTTAACACTGATCAATAGTTAGTATAGAGATTACTACTTAGTGAAAGGGAAAATAAATTAAAAAAAATCAAGAACTAAGTAAAATTTAAAAAAATAATTAATTAGATTAATAAGTGTTAGCAAATTAAGAACTAATGGGGTTAAAAAAGAAAAATTGAAGTCCACACATTAATGAAAAAGACAAAAAAGGAAAGGGAAAAAAAAGAAAGAGTTGAAGTTTTAAAAAATGTTGATAGTGGGGTTTGAACCCTTGACATTGAAGTTTAGGATCAAGCCTTTTGCCAGTTGCACCATCCATCATTTTGTTTAATGGGTGGCAAGTTAAATATATAAGGATTTGTTATAAATATATACATATAAATACAAAGTTCTTATCGAAGTCACCGAGTGCCATGACACCCCAACCCCTACCTATAGATCCGCCCCTGGTCATATGGGTAATTAGTGATGCATGAGTATGGAGACGTTTTGAGTGATCAAACCTTGAACCTCCAAATCTTTATGAATATTATGTCATAGATTGTGGCAATTTATGATATAATTTTTTTGTGTGATATGATATTTGATAACATTTATGACTGCAAGTGGAGTAGTCATCTAGATATCTTTTATTCCATGTGTATGTTCACTCATTCTTCCCAGTTACCTTACTGTCCTGTCTTAAGTGCATCCAAATTTACTGATCCCTTCATTTGATTTTTAGCTAATTTGTATAAAAGAACATTCTGGTTGTACTTTCCTTAACTTTGTGCTAACTGAAGGGTCAATAATTTGTGAAAGGGATGATCAGAAAGTCATAATATGGAGATTAGGCTTGTTTGGTCCATCCCAACTTGTTGAAAAGCCATGCGCCAAAAGAATGCTGGGTAGAAATTCATTCTTGGAGATCAAGAATGATCAGCATGGAGGAGAATTTTGGGTAATTTGTCCTTTTCTCTAATTTTATGTTAGAAACCAACAACTCCTATTATTATAAATAGAGAGAGAAATCTCTTATCTCAACACTCAAAATAGAACATAGAAGCAAGAGCAGAGAACAAGTCACAGACATAAGAAATGCACTCTTTGAGAATAGATAGCGTGTAAAGCAGCATTATGGTGAGGTGTATAATCAAAAGATGATTGTTTCTCTCAACTGTGTAGCAGTTTCCCGAGGATTACTCGGGACTATTGAGTGAAAATTCCCTTACTATAGTAACATTACTCCCTTCTCATTGATTATCCTATCTTGGTTCTCCATTTTTTCCTGTTATTTATCATGAATATTATTTGTATGGGCTATTTTTCTCAAGAACAACGGTATTAGAACCTAGGTTCAGCTCATTTCAAGAAATGTTGTTCACAGTCAGTCGTGCAATACTCTGAAACATGTTGAGAGTAATGCACTAGGAAGCAAAATTCAATGGAGAGGACACTTCCTCCTCATGGCAAAGAAGGATGAGGGATCTGCTAATCTAATAAGAGATTACACAAGGCAATAGTAGGCAATATGACGAAGTACGAACCCATGAAACCTGAGGATTGGATGGCATGGATAAACGAATAGCTAGTGCAATCAGATTACACTTACAAGATGTGCACAACAATATCATTGATGAAGATAGTGTATATAAAATATAGACAAGGTTGGAATGTCCATACATGTCCAAAAGATTGACAAATAAATTGTGCCTGAAGAGGCTATTCTATGCTCTGAAGAAATTGTTTTCTTCTTACAGTCTATGAATATGAATAATTTTGTCTCTTGCTTTTGTGTTCTATTTGTGTGTGTTGAAAGGAAAGAACTGTCTCTATATATATTTATAACAATATAGGAGCCATGAGCTTACAAAATAGAGAAAAGGAGAAATTTTTACCAAGGTTTTTTTTTAACATGGTTTTACTACAAGTTGGGAGGAGCCCCCAAATCTCCTCCTCCAAGGAAACCTCACCCTACTCAAGAAATCCTACAACTACAAAGGAGAGCAAAAAGACAATGAGTAGAGTCACCCCAGTATCCTTTCTCAAAGTATGTCCTGATGTGGGGGAGCCAAAAAGACTTTTGAGGAGGTGTCGTCTCAGCTAGAAAAAAACCACTGGATGAGAGCCATGCAAGAAGAGAGATAGAATTTCTACAGAAAAATTACATGCACAAGCTGGTGTGAACTATTAAAGATAAAAGACTACTTGAATGCAAATGAGTCTTTTAACTCAAGAAAGATGGAAACGACAAGTTGATTAGGCACAAAACTGGGTTGGGGGTAAAATGGCTTGAACACAAGTAAAGTATTGCTTTTGATGAAATTCTCGTGAGTCCTTAAAATAGATTGTTTTCGAAATATTCATGGCGCCTAAATCTTGATATGGAGCAATTGGATATTGAAACTGCCTTCTTTTGTGGAGTTTTGAAAAAAAAAATCTATATGGAACAGGCATAAGGATTTAAAGCAAAAGGGAGGAATACATGATGTGCAAATGGAAGAAGAGTCGATATGGGTTGAAACAAGTACCAGGGAAGTTGTAAAAGAAGTTTGACACATTCATGAAAAATCAAACATATAAAAGAGACATGTCCATATCCATATGTATACTTCAAAAGAGTTTGACGACTTCTTTATTGTCTTGTTATATTATATGCAAATGATAAGTAGATTGTAGGACAAGGTAAGAAGCTAATAGTCAAGTTGAATGGAGAGGGAGACTTGTCCTAGTCATTTGACATGAAAAACGGGTCGCAATAAATGTTGGGAATAGATATTGCTCGAGGTAGAACAAACAGAAAGTTGTGATTGTGACAAGGAAGTAAATTGGACGTGTTTTGGAACGTCTCAACATTAGGAGTGCAAAGCCCGTCAACACGCCTTATTGGTCATGCGAAGTTGAGCAAGGAGACGTGTTCTACAACAAAGGAGGAGAAAGAGAGCATAACAAAGTTCCTTAGTCCTCTGCCATGAGGGGTTCAATGTATGCAATGGTATGCTCGAGAGTCGAGACTTAACAATGAGCATGCAGTCAATGTTGTCAGCAGATCTCTTGATAATCCGGGGAAAGAATATTAAATATAACCCCTTCCAGACCCGCACTATTCATTAGTTCCCAACAAAACCAAGCTTACTGAAAGCAATAGGAGAAGAAAAGATAATTCAAAAAAAATGAAACATGCAAAAATATCCAGCATCCCTTTTAATGACAACATTCATTTTGGTAATCTTGTATTCCAAGACAGATTACTCCTATGCTAATTATTACATTATTCCAAGATGAGGTGCACAGAGCACACCTAGAATATTTGACCGACTATTGATTGGATAAATAGACTGAAAGTATACATTTCCTGCCCAAAATTTCTCACAGAATTTTTCTAATTGCCCAAAAAGGAAAAGAAAATATAGGCAAAGATGTCCCACAGCTGATTGTTGTCACTTCTCATTAGAAGTTTGAAACAGTCTTTTAGTTCTTGAAGAATTATCACTTCTCATTAGAAGTGTGAAACAGTCTTTTAGTTCTTGAAGAATGATAAATGTTGGTTATTTCTCAACCTAAACTGATCTATCTAATCATTTCAATTTTATTTCTCTGCAAAAGTTTCAAAAATTATGTCTTGAAAGCATCGGTATGAATGCAAATCATATACCTAAATATCTAAATTGTCAGATTACAAATAATCATGATAGGATTAGCCTTTTGGTAAAGGAAGTTTACTTTATCAGCTACTCTTCAAACCATAATTTGGAAGATCAAGCACCAAACACTTGATTAAGTAATAAGGAGAAACTTATGTATTGTTCTTCTTTCTTTATCATGATGTCCAGGCCAGTTTACGCACGCCTCAACTAATTTCACAGGACACTTACCACCTCCGACCAACAAAAAATACCATGTAACTCTATCCACCAAGCTAGGACAGATGGAAAGAAATTTCTTATTCACTTTCCTAGATCTCTGACTCCAGACCCCCACCCCTCACCCCTTCCTCCTCTATCTAAAGAGCAGAAAAGTTCTGAACTTTCCCCTCCCATCTCTTGCAGGAGCAAAACCGCCTCCTCCAATTCCTTTTTTTTCCCTTTTGGGGTGTCCTTTTCAGTGGCTAAAATATACAAATAGCAGCTAAAATGTTTCCAAATAGGCAAATGAATCACAATTTACAGAAAAAAGTCAATGGCAGTAAATAATGTGTTCAACAAACAGCTAAAAAAAAACCATCACACACATATAATCACTTTTAACAGCCTAAAATTCAGCAAATTTGAATACAAAACAGAACAAACTTCACTATAATCAACAATAAACAAGAAACAAAAATTGATTGCAAGAATAAGAATCTGAATACATACCCCATGCAAGCTAGAAAATGACTGATCCAAGCACTGAAAGAACTGGACAGCATCATATATCTAAACATACAAGAATTTTTATCCAATTCCTCCTCAAAGCTCCCAAAATGAACCAGATCACAAAACCCCAAGCATAAAAATCCAATCTTTTTTCTGTCCAAAAAGAGAAAAAACAAAAACCCTTCTCAGTTTTCAAGAATCAGAACAACAAAGAAAAGAAAAAAAAAAGACAACTTTTTTACCTGACCTCAGAGGAACCATATAGATACAAAATATAACACACTTATTAATAGTGTATATATAAGTATAATAAATAAATAAATGGAATTGAAACTGAATTCATAAAGGGTGTTTCTAATACCTGGAGTCTCTCTCTCTCCTCTCTTTCTCCCTGCTTTATCTGTGGGTTTGGGTTGGTTTCAACAGTAGTCTAGGAAGTGAACTAGTGTGTGCTTGTGGGTAACAATAAAATAGGTGCGGAGTGGAGATCGTGAATTAGGATTTACATAATTAATAGATAAATAACTTTGATTTGTTTTTCGGCCTTAGTAGATTTGGTCGGATGCGAAATTATGTATGTGTCCTAGTATTAGCTTTGTATGTGTGTGATTTCTTACTTGTGGTCGGACCCGTTATTGAATTTTTTTTAAGAATATTTTGTCAAGATTTAATTATTCATTGACGTATTTTCTTCATTATTGTATTCATTTTTTATCAATATTTTGATTTTTTGTATTTGAATTGAAGGTCTTTCAGAAATAATATATTTATCTCAATAAAATTTGTATATATTGTATATTTGATAAAATTTAATTTTAAAATTACACTGATTATATTATTATCGCCGTGATGTGTGCTAAGAGGTAAACTAATCTTGTTGCTAGTGTACAATTTTTAGAATCAAAATTATGGGCCATGTGAATGTGATGCTTAACTAAATTTGGTGTTAATTAATTCTTGTAGGTAGTAGTAATTTGTTTTTTCTATATGAGCTTGAGAATTTTGTAAATAGACCTATATATAATAAATAAATTGGAAAATGTGCTTTATGATATTTTTAACTTTTAATAAATTGGTAATTTTTGGTAAGTCTTTTTCTATTTTCTTTTTTATTTCTTTTTGTAGTAATTCTAAATTGATATTGACCATTTCAACAATAGAGACAATTGAGGCTAATAATATTGAACAATGATTTATGTCCACTTATTTTCACAAATTTTGGATTTACAAAATTTCTTGATCTCAAGAAAAAAAAATCTTCAAATTTATGCAAAATTATCACATGAAAATAACAAAATTGTTGTACTTTTCTACATGGTATTCTCTAACATAAATAAGTGACAATCTTTAAATGTATTTATTTAAATTCTATATCAGAAAATTTTGATTGTGGTACAATAAGACATGAGTAAATTTGGTTTACATATTATTTTTTCAAATTTTATTTATAAATTTTTAATTGATATATTATTATTATTATCGTTGTACAAAAATAAATTTTTTTGATTTGTATCAAGTATGATTTATCAAAGTTTTATGTTTAAAGAGCATTAAAAAAAATATGATACTTGTGTTCCTTTATTTGCCCTAATTTGAGTACAATATTTCATATTATATTTTCAATATGTAAAAATAAAGAAATAGAAGCAAAGTGTTATTGAAAAGAATTATTAAAGTGAAAAAATAAATGAGACACAAGAGGATACAATAAAAGGGACTATGGAGTGCACACATGATGAAATGGTGATGAAGAAATTCAATTATGAAATAATTCATTAATGCTCATTGGTGTCTTGTGACAATTAGAACATGTGCAATATGTACATTTATTATTTGAAGGAGCATTCAGAGTTAGACACAATTTTTAATATTTAAATAGATTAATAGATCGAGTGTTGGCTCAATAAATTATATGTCACTTTTCATTATAAGATAAGTAACAAAATTTGAAAAGTAAAGTTAAAATGCTTAATTTGATGATTAGTTAAATTCTTACAATCAACTTGAATAAGTTCAACTATAGTATTAGGGAGAACATTCGAAAGAGTGCAGATACTAACTCGAGGTATGATTTGCACCTGTGAGTGTTTTATTCAATTGAAATTGTGTCCTTGGTGAAGTTGAATACATAATGTGGAGGATTCGATTTCCTATGAGAAAAATATTATCTAATTGAATGTGTTAGACCTTTATTGTCAATATAAAGGAGCGCAAATGTTCATTGATATAAGTGACTTTTGATAATTTTTCAGTCAAGATAGTGGATAAGTATGTTGTTTTTATCATCAATAAGAAAAATAGAACAAATAAATTTATAATTTTCATAATGGACGTAAAAGACAATTATGAATCTCAATGCATAAAAAATTCTTATGGAGATGTAAGGCTCAAGTTTTCATCAGGTTCCTAAAGCCTAATAAAAACAACAGTAAAGTAAATAACATGAGTTTTACCAATGCTACATTGTGAAAAGACTGGACACAAGGTTGTGAGATGAAGAAAAAAATTCAAGCAAACATGATTGAAACAAAAGTGAAGATTGATAACTTGTGTGTTATGTTGTTTCAGTGCAACTTAGGAAAAAAATAAAGAAAATCATAGATTGATTCAGGAGCCACCTGATATATTTGTGGTGTTATAGAGACATTCTCTTCATATGCTCCGACTGAACCCAATAAGACTATTTTCATGAAAAAATTTATAATAGTCAAAGATTGTGAAACAATATTTATGAACATGACTTTTGACAAGGTGGTGACTCGAAACAACGTTAGTCATATTCCTAAAATTTAGAAAAACTTAATTTCTACTACACAATCCCCTTAAAATGAATTTAAGTGTGTTTTTGTTTCAAACAAAGTTATAATAAGTAAGAGTGAAGTGTACGTAAAAAAAGATTATCTTACTGAAGATCTTTTCAAACTAAATGTAATGATCATTATAATAATAAAATTTTATCTTACTTGCTCAAATTAAATAATTTATGATATTTTTGTTTAGGACATAACATTAATAAACTCTTGCATAAAATGACTAACTTGAAGTTATTGTCTAAGTTTGAATCTAATTAATCAAAATGTCAAATATGTGTTGAATCTACGTATGTTAAATATTCTTATAAGTCAGTTAAAAGTAATTTGTGTCCCTAACATTTAATTCACACAATTATTTATTATATGAAGTCAATACCATTTCGCGATGAAAAGAAATATTTCATAACTTTTATTGATAATAGTACGCAATATAGCTATATTTATTTACTCAAAAGTAGAGATGAAGTAATTAAAGCATACAAGCAATACAATAGTAAAGTTGAAACACAACTTAAAATAGTAATAAATATGAATCTCTTTTTAAAAAAAAAATATCTTTGAAATTGTTGAGTATTTAATTGTTTCCAAGTGGAGCACTATGTGTTAGTGCACCACTCACCTTATGCAAATTGTCCACTAA
>JBCEWC010005800.1:0-24232 GCA_038996855.1 Solanum aculeatissimum | reverse complement strand
GGTAGGGATGATGTAAAAAAATATAAGTTTTTAAAAATAAACTTTTAATTGTTTTTGGAGGGGAGGGGGCAAGGGGCGGAGGGTGGGGTGAGGCTAAAAGATTTTAAAATTTAAAATATTTTTCAGAAATATATATTTTTTAATTTTGGTATGGATGAGTTTGGGGTTGAGGAGCGCTGCTTTAGGTGTAGGGGGAGAGTAAGAATAGAGAAAAAAAGAATAAAAAAAAAATAATTTTCTTTGGGGTTGGGGGTTGAGGTGGGGGCTAGTGGAGGGGTTGAGGTATGGGTGGTGTGAGAAAAAAAATTATAATTTGAGGCAAAAGACAAAATATGTTCATGGAAATGAACATCTGTAGAAACAAAAACTCTTCTTGATTAAAGGTCTAATAATTTATATCCTTTTTGTCCTTGAGGGTAACTAAGCAAAACACAAGTGACTGCTCTTGGCTCAAACTTAGACCTATATTGAGACAAAGTACTAGCATAACACAAACACCCAAAACTCCTCAAGTCTTCATACTGAGGCCTTTTCTGAAAAATCACTTCGTAGGGTGTCCTTCCTTTGAGAACACTAGATGACAACTTGTTTATCAGATGAGTGGTTGTGAGGATGCACTCTCCCCAATAATAAATATGTAGTTTAGATTGGAATAAAAGCCCTCTGGCAATCTCTGAAAGATGTGTGTGTTTCCTCTCCACTATTCTATTCTGTTGAGGAGTTTCCACACAAGATGTTTGATGAATTATGCCTTGAGATTGTAGGAAAAGACTCTTTTGTGTTCCTTTTCTCAATTCCAGTGCATTATCAGATCTAATGCACTTCACTTTGATATTAAATTGTCTTTCTACCAACATCAAAAAAATCTTTAGCGTAGGGAAAGCATTAGCCTTAGATCCTAGTAGAAAGGTCCAAGTACCTCTGCTATAGTCATCCACTATGGTAAGGAAGTACTTATAGCCATTGTAGGTAGAATATTTTTAGGGACCCCATGTGTCAATGAGAATTAGATCAAACATCTTTTGAGTGTGTATTTTTCTAACAGGGAAGGGCGATCTTGTTTGTCTAGCCTTAGGACATACATCACAGACAAGTTGAGAATTGAAAAAAAAAAATGAATAAAATTGAAAATTTTCATTACAGAGTAAGGCAAATGCCCCAATCTTACATGCCGAAGGTCAACATTAGGAACAACATTTGCTAGAACTGGAAAGGAAATAAAACTTGAACTAGGAATGAAATTGCTTCCTTTTGAAATAGAAACTACATTATCAAGACCCTTAGAAGTAGAATTACTAGGCTGCAACAGGTATAATCCCTTATTTAATTCACCAAAAGCTTGAATGTTCCTCATTGAAGGGTCTTGCAAGATGCAACCACTAGGAGTGAATAAGAGATGACATTTGGATTGACAGGATAACCTATGGACAAATAACAAGTTATACTTGAAAGTAGAAACATGTAGAACATTTTCTAAAATTAGATCTGGAAGAATATAAATACTTCATATATGGGTCACAATGATTCTGAAAGAATTAGGTAAAGTGAGACTCCAAGAAACAGAAAGAGCTGTTAGGGTGACAAATGATTTAGAATCAAAACACATATGTTCTGAAGCACCTGAATCAATGATCTAGATGTTTGAGTTAAAAATCTGAAAAACATTTTCTATAGTATTTCATGATTGTACCAACTATGGCATTAATATTAAATCCTGTACTGGAGGTCCTGCTTGTCTTGCTTTCACATCTTTGACTACCTACTGAATAAGATTTGCACACTGATCTTTGCTTAGGTATGAACGAAAGGGTCCAACCATGACATTAGCATTAAGTCCTGCACTGGAGGTCCCTGCTTTCACATCTTTGACCACCTGCTGAATGAGATTTGCATACTGATTTTTGCTCAATTATGAACTGTTGTTTTTGAGATTAGTTTCTTCCTGTGAATTATTTGGCCCTTCAAACTCATCTCCCACTACAACAGCATTTGCCTTGACTGAACTTGGATAATTCTTTATTTTTGTGAACTTAAAGTCATCTAAAAAATTAATGAGTCTATAACAGTCATCATAAATATGTCTAGTTTTTCCACAGAAGGTATAACTGACATTTGGATTGTATTTGGTATTTCTTGACTTGATCTTTGATATTGGTTTTGCATGTCTTTGAGTATTTTTGGCATATTTCTGTGTCAGATTTGCACCATTTACTATTTGATTTTCAGACTTTTGATTGAATCTGCCTTGGGTTGTTGCCATAAAAGCTGCAAATTTAGTTGTGAGTTGAATTGACATATGTCTCCCTCTGATTCTCATCTTGAAGTAGGAGAGAGTATGCATGATCAATGTCTGGCAAGGGATTTATCATCAGTATGTTTCCCCTTGCTTGTGCGTATACATCATTAAGACCCATCAAAAATTGAATCAACTTCTGATCTTCCAGAGATTTCACCAATTTAGCCTTCCCTTTACATGTACATACACAAGTGCAGGATATGGCATGATTAAGAGAATTCAGTTCATCCCAAAGTCGTTTGAGTCTAGTAAAATACCTTGCTATGCCACTAGTTTCTTGAACTAGACTTGATAGCTCTTTTTGTAAGTGGTATAGCTTAGCACCATTAGATCTTCCAAACCTATGGTCAAGGCTGTCCCACATTTCTTTGGTTGCTTTGGAATAGATAACACTATCCCCAATTTTCTTTGATAGTGAGTTGAGCAACCACACAATTACCATATCATTACAATAACTCCATTATTCATAATCTAGTGCGTTTAGATTTGGAATTTTGTAGGTTCCATTAATAAATTCAAGTTTCTTTTTCACAGATAATGCTATCAGCACTACTCTCCTCCAGCTTAGAAATCCTCTTCCATCAAAAATGAAATTCACAATGCTCAACCCAGGCGAATATGAGGCAGCGAGATAGTAGGGATAATTGATATTGATTGTGGTGTTAGTTGCAGTGTTTGTAACCTGTGTAGTGGTGTTTTCTTCAGTCATTTTTTCTTAGCTGAAGATGATGATTGAAGAAGAAGAAGAAGATTGGATCGAGCTACTGCTCTGATACCATGAAAGATTGAAAAGAGAATATTTTGAAAAATTTTCTAATCTCTGTATTCCATTTCATTCTTTGTATATATACATGTAGTTTTGTACAAAAAATAAAAATAAAAGAAAATCAGCTATACACTTGTCCTACTATTATTTGCTAGTGGTCTAACTAACTAATACTTTATCATGTGCAAGGCACATGAGGAAACTTCTAAGATTTTTCTTTTCTCCAGCTGTAATTCCAAGATCGCAGTGTCCTGATTGATTTTTCTTTGTCTGTGATTAAGGGCTGAGGATGCTCCATGTCAACAAGGCACAAAACTGAGATAGACTTAGTTTTATCTGATGTATCATTTGTATTGTCTGAAAAATTCCTCACCTTCTTCCCATCATTTTCTTCATTTTGTTTAAACTTTGACTTAAAATCTTTTGTTACTTTAATTGAGGACAATTTTGAAAAAATATTTTTCTACTTTTTAGAAGTAAATTATTTTTCTTAAATTTGAAGAAAATAAGTTTATTTAAAAAATAGTACTGAAATATTTAAGTTAACCAAACACAATAAAATTAGAAAATCTAATGAATTTTGAGTAAATAAACGTTGAAAGCTTAACCCATTTAACTAATTCATAATTTACCCATGAATACCAATATTTCTATGGGTTGAATATGGGTTTGAACTCATATTTTATCCATGTAAAAGGTCACACACTCACCCCATTAAAATATGAGCAGGTCACCAAAATATGAGTTCATTTTGCCTGCTCTAATCACAATCAAATTGATTAATTAGTAACGATACAATGATTTATATGCATCTAAAACAAGTCAATGGACTAGATCCCTTAACTCAGGAAACACAGTATAAAGGTAAAAGGACAATAAAATAAAGAACACATAAGTTTACCTAGAAATTTTCTTACTTAAGGGAGGAAAAAATCACGACATATCTCACAAGATTTCTACTCAACTTTATTATCAACAAGGAGCAAACATTTCAATTACAAGCTCTTGCAATATAGAAATTGAGTTCGTAATTCCTTCCCACGTGTTGTAATTACTCTGTTACACCACTGACTAAACAATTACTCCGTTGCCCACTAAATCAACTAGATTTTAAAAATTCAATATAGCTAATTCTAACTAAGCTTAAAGAAAGATTCGAACAATGATCTAGTTCCTTTATAAGTTAGGACTAATTTAACAAATAATGAGCATTGAAATATAAATTTTAAAAAATAACTAAGAACGAAGATAACTCTATTAGGTCTCATATTTTTCTTGAGTGAATGACTTTTGTTTTGTTGTGAAATTTCATAATTTCAAAAACTAAATTGTCATTAAAGAAAAGACTTATATAAGATAGATACAAAACTTGGGAGCAATGCCATTGGCTGGGAGTCTGCTGCTATGCAAATAGATGCACCAGCTGCAATAGTGGCAACAGTAATTGGAATGTACTTTTTATAATTGTCCTTTTCAGATAAAAGAATTCTCACTCTATCATGGGATTGACTCTCCTACCAAAATTTCTCTTGTTAAATCATTAAAACTTTAAAATAATATAATATAAAATGGTCAAAATAAGTATCAAATTATATCTATTTAATGATTAATTTTTTAGTTTATGATAAAATTGACCTATGTAAATGAACACTGTCATTTACAAGTCAAAATGCTTGTATGAAAAAAAAGAAGATAATTTCTTATCTTTTTTCAGTTTCAATTTATTCATAAGCTAGAGGAATTTATGTAATGAACTTAAAAACTAACTAGACCTTTTTATGTTGCTATTGATAAGAGCTTATTTTTACAGTTTAATTGACATTTTATGATAATCATATTCAACAATTAACGTAAAATAATTTATTTGACACATGATATTCAACAACCTAAATGTAATATCTATCTAAGAATTGCTACTCAATAATTCAGATAATTATTTTTAAACTATAAAAATATATCTAGTACTCTCTCTCCCTCTCCCTCTCTCTAAGAATGTTGAATGTGTTCTCTCAATTCTCTATACTTTCTCTTTCCACTATATTGCATGTTAAATTTCGTTCATTTTAATTAATTTTATTATTGGGTGAAAATATCATTCATTTTTTAGGTCTCAATGATACTTTGAAAATAGAGACTTAAAAAGGCCATTAAAAATCATTGAACCTTAACTGTTAATTTTGTTATCTACAAATTCATCTTGATCGGATGAAATTAATTTTTTAAAAATATTTAAAGAAATTTGAATATCAGAATTGATGGTGTTTGAAGACGATTTGAGATAGGTTAGAAATGAATTTCACATTCAATACTTAAGGATGTGTCACGCCTCAAGAGGGTACCCTAAACGTGGTCGACACTCAAAGACTATTGGTAGTCTCCAAGAGAATCACTTGGCCTTATCATATTCATTCAATCATAATTTAACATATCAACGGAAGACTTAGGAGAGATAATGAGGTGGAAAATCTTATTTGGATGTAGTCAAAACAAATCAACAAGACTAGTGTGAAAGAAACTAACGCAAATCAATATCAAATCAAACCAATCACCTCTAGTTTATGAAGCCTCTATCTAACTGTCTAATGGTGCTGATGACAGATCCATGACTATCTTAAATCAAAATAAGCAAATTCAAAGTCTAACTCTAAAAGCTAGATTAAATAGATAATATGCATCCTCCGAAAATAAAGAGGACTCACCAATTAACTGAAGAGCGGAGGAGACCTTCAACGGAGTACCTTTCTCTGCATCATAAAATGATGTAGGTCCAAATGGATGTCAATACGTGGAATGTATGAGTATCTAAAATGGCAGAATGAAACAGATATAAGATAGAATACAATCATCTTAAAACACTCAATCAAAATGTCATAAGTCTAAATAAAGAATAAAGACTAGACAATGACCAATCGTAGACATATCCAATCTAATCAGAGTACTATCAAGGCCTATTGGTAGTTTCTCTTATCCGACAACAATCACTTATGAGCCAGTGATCGTACAATAATCCAGTTGATGTTTTCACAACCATTCAATACTTTGCCAGGGTAAAGATCGAATCAATCAATAACAGATCCAATTAATCAAGTCCTTTATTATTTTAGGGACCTACAAGAGGAAACATCCAACTTAATGGTTTCAATCCTCTTCTACATTTTGCGACATAGTTATTGCGTTCAAGTTGGACTTACTCTTACTTAATTTAGTACTTGATACTCCTCCCAAGACTCAATGCTCATAAACAATCAATCTCAATCAATCCAATCAACGAGTCTCATAAGGACTCTTATCAATCCATCAATCTGTCACAATCGAGCCTTTCAACATATCAACCATCTAATTAATTCTCAATCACATCTTTAAAGAGGGGTTTGGACATTCATTAAGAGGACTATCAATAGAGACCAATCATTTGAGTTCGATTATAAAGACTCTCAGAACCATCAAGTTCTATCAATATCATATCATGCTCAATCACAATCATAATCGTACTGTCAAGGCTCTAGACTCAATTCCTAGGTTCATTCATGCGATCTTTTATTAAATAATATCTAGAGTTTATGAAATAACTTATGTAAAAATATTTTTTCAATAATCAAGTTCATGATGATCATCAAGCATATAAAAATACATAGAATATATAGTTTATAAGAAACTTTCAAAGAAACATGCACGGAGACTCAATACTTTCACAATCTTTCTATTACCATCAATAGGGGAAAATGGAAGAACAATTCCATGCTTAATTTTAGCCTTATATACCTGGGATGAAGACAAACAATCAACTTGGCAAGATTCTGGGTTAAAATCCTTGAACCCTAGCCATTTCTCCTCTCCTTAGCCCTAGTTTTCTTTTGATGGAATGCGTAAAACACTTGAAAATAGGTGTAGAAATATCTTTTAAAATAAAAAATGACTTTTATTATTCGTGGTTTAATTTAAGAGGGGTAGAGAAAAGTCTGAAATGCCCTCACAAAAATTAAAAATTTTGAACTATGGGGGACCTAGTCGTGTTGCGGACCTAGTCCCTTACAGTATATTTTTTATAAAAAATTTTCGATTGAATTTATAACACTATAGAAAATATTATAACCAAAATTAAATACAAATCCGCAACAAATTCGTGACGCGGAGGTGTCGCGCACCTTGCTGAAAATTGCATCTTTGCCCAGAAAAAATTATCTTTTGATTTGGTTGGTCTAAAATTCAACTGAGATCACTTTTCCACTCAAGTTTTCATGCTGATCATGATTTCGACCTCAAATTTTCAAAAAAGGTTTAAGATTATGTGTTATGCAAGAAATCTCTCATCTAGGGGTATTTTGGTAATTTTATGGAGTGTAATATTATCTCCTCCTTTAGAATCATTCGTCCTAAAATGAAGAGTGACTAGAGATGAACTCAAGGAATGAATAACAATTAAGGTTCATTTCAACAATCAATCATCCAATCAAACTTTCTAGACAATCATTAATCAACTCAAGGATGGACAAATCAATTCGAATCAAGGGTAAGGACATCACCTTCAACATTCTCATCATTTGACATAAATATATATGGGTATTTAGCTTTCATATCCTCCTCGGCTTCCCATGTGACCTCCTTAACAAATTGATACCTCCACAAGACTTTGCCCGAGACTATCTCTTTGGTCCTCACTTTGTGAATCTGACGATCAAGAATTTGGACTGGGATCTCCTAATAGAATAGGCTATATTTCAATCCAATATTGTCAATGGAGATAACCAATGAAGGATTTCCTAAGCATTTCTTCAATATCAAGACATAGAAGATCGGATGAATTGTGGCTAATTCAGAAGGCAACTCCAACTCAAAGGCAACATTCCCAATCCTCTTCACAATCTGGTAAGAGACAATACAGAGGGGACTTATCTTTCCTTTTTTCCTAAATCGCATGACATCCTTCATAGGTGACTCTTTCAAGTATACCCAATCGTTCATCTCAAACTCTAAGCCTCTTGTTCTCACGTCAGTGTAAGATTTTTGGCAGCTCTGTGCAATCTTCAATATCTCTATAATAAAATTCACTTTCTCCATAGATTGATGAACCAAATCTGGACCAATCAATTCGGCTTTACGACTTCAAACTACCCAATTGGTGATCTACATCTCCTCCCATACAAAGCTTCGTAGGGAGCCATCTGAATACTTGCATGATAACTATTATTATATGCAAACTCAATGAGAGGTAAATGATTGTCCCAATTACCTTTGAAGTCAAAGAGACAAGCCCTTCACATGTCCTCTAATGTTTTAATGGTACGCTCTACCTGGCCATCTGTCTGGGGATGAAAGACAGTACTAAGATTCACCTTTGAACCTAGTCATTTTTGAAAAAATCTCCAAAATTGAGATGTGAATTTAGATCCTCTGTTTGAGATGATGGACAATAGAACTCTATGCAACCTCAAAATCTCACGGATGTACAATTTGACATACTCTTCTGCAGTGTCAGTCATCTTAACTGCTAAAAATTTAGCTGATTTGGTCATCCTATTCATAATCACCCATATCGAATCATGCTACTTTTGGGACCTCAGCAAACCTATGATAAAGTCCATATTAATCATCTCCCACTTCCATTTAGGAATCTTAAAATTTTAAGCCAAACTATATGGCCTTTGATGCTCAACTTTAACCTATTCACTTGGTGATAAACTCAACAATATTCCTCTTCATTCCACTCCACCAATAAACTTCTCTTAAGTCATGGTACATTTTGGTAGAGCCAAGATAGATGGAATGCATAGCTTTGTGGGATTCATCCATAATCCTATCTCAAATACCATTAACATTCAGGACACATAGTCTACTCTGGTATCTCAACAACCATCTCTCCATTTAGAGAAGACCATAACCTTCTATTTATGGACAACTTCCTCCAACTGAAGTAGAATAGGATCTTGGTCTTGCTTTTCTTTCACCTCTGCCACTAGAGATGATGCAAACCCATTCTAAATATTAACTCCACCTTCGTTATACTCTTCAAGATGAACTTCCAATCGAGCCAATCGATTCACTTCCTTAGCTAGTTCTTTCTTCTCCTTATCCATACGGGCTATACTACCTATAGATAACCTACTAAGAGCATCAATAACCATATTAGATTTTCCTAGGTGGTAGAAGATGTTCATGTCATAATCCTTGAGAAAATTCAATCATATTCTCTACCTCAGGTTGAGATTTTGTTGATTGAATACATATTGCAGGCTCTTGTGGTTGGTGAACAGATCTACATACACTCCATATAAGTAGTGGCGCCAAATCTTAAGTGCAAATACCACCGCTGCCAACTCAAGATCATGGGATGGATAGTTTCTCTCATAAAAATTGAGTTGTCTGGAAGCATAAGAAACAACTTTACCCTTCCGCATCAATATGCACCCCAATCCCACTCTTGAGGCATCAAAATAAATTATGAATCTGTCAGTCCCTTCAGGCAAGGTCAACATCGATACAATAGTCAACCTTGTTTTTAACTCTTAGAAACTCTTCTCACATTAATCATACCATTAGAACTTGAACTTCTTCTTAGTCAGTCTAGTCAATGGTGAGGATATGGATGAAAATCCTTCAAAAACTATATGGTAGTAGTCTGCTAAACCCAAGAAGCTTCTTATGTCAATCGGAGAGGTTGGTCTAGGTCAGTTCTTAACTGCTTCAATCTTTTGAGTGTCCACTCGAATATCATCGGTCGAGATAATATGACCTAGATAAGCCACAAACTTGAGCCAAAACTCACACTTTAAATTTTTTGCATAGAACTCATTATCCTTGAGAGTCTGTAAAGTAATTTAGAGGTGATTAGCATGCTCCTCCTCATCTCTAGAATACACCAAAATGTCATCGATAAACACGATCATGAACATATCAAGGTACTATCTGAATACTTTATTCCTCAAGCCTATAATGGCTGCAAGTGCATTTTTCAACCCAAAAGACATTACCAAAAACTTGAAATGACCATATGATGTTCGAAAAGCCATTTTTGGATGTTACATTCTCTCATTTTCAACCAATGATAGCCTGATTTCAGGTCTATCTTAGAGAAAATAGTAGCACCCTGAAGTTGGTCAAACAAGTCATCTATCCTTGGAAGGGGAACTTATTCTTGACTGTTACTTTATTCAACTAGCGATAGTTAATACATATTCTGAGGGAACCATCCTTCTTTTGCATGAATATGATAAGAGCACCCCAAGGAGAAATACTCAGCCTAATAAATCCCTTATCTAGCAAATCTTTTGACTGCTCTTTCAATTCTTTCAACTCATCAGGGGCCATTCTATAAGGTAGGATAGAGATAGGTTGAGTATCAAGAAGAACATCAATCCCAAAGTCAATCTCTCTATCACGAGAGACTCCAGGAAAATCCTCATGAAACACTTTTGAAAACACATTTACAATCGGTACTAACTTGAGAGTAGAAAACTCAACGCTATCATCTTTGACTCTAACAATGTGATAAATACATCCTTTATAAATCAACTCTTTTTCCCTAATGTAGGAGATGATTTAACCCTTAGGTATAACTAGACTACCTTTCCATTCTATGATAGACTCATCTTGAAATTACAATTTACAATCTGAGTCCTACAATCAACGGTGGAGAAACAGGCATGAAGCTAGTCTATACCTAGAATAATATCAAAATCAATCATGTCTAACTCAACTCATCCAGCCATGGTATCGCTGTGATAGATTAACACAGAACAATCTCTATAGACCCTCTCAACTAAGATAGACTTACTAATAGGAGTAGACACACTAAAAGGTTCAAGAAGGCACTCATGAGTTGTATCAAATCTACTAGCCACATAAGGAGATACAAATAATAATATGGCGCCAGGATCTATCAAAACATAAAAGTTAAGAGTAAAGACTCGAATCGAATCATACCCGTGATAATATCTGGGGAGTTTTCCTAATCTTGGCGACTACCCATGGCATACAAACAGTTTGTAGCCCCTCTTGCACTAGAAGTAGTACCCTTTTGATTTCCTCTAACTGGTGGTGCTGATGTAGAAGATTGAGCCTTGTCATCCTATTTTAGACAGTCTCTTTGAAAGTGACCCATTTGTCCACACTTGTAACACTCATCACTTCCTTTATGATATTTTCTCACGTATAGTTTGCCACATTTACCACATAGTGGCTTACCCTGTGAACCTTGAGCCACACTAGCCTATGACTGAGATTTCTAGGTTCTAAAATTCTGAGACCTCTCTTCATTCTAGTTTTTAGGTACATTTGCACTAATAGATGAAGGGTGCTGGCTCAAACTTAAACTTACTACCATTCCACTTCTTCTCTTCCTTACCTTATGGACGGATGTTTTAGCCTTCTTATTTTTGATTTTCTCTCTATCTTGTTACCTTTCCTCATCAGCTTGCTACACATAGATTGCAACTTACCTATGTCCATGATGCTCACAAGTATGACTCATCTTCCATCTTTCTTTGTCCACTTATTCATCCTATCAACATACAACCCCATCCATCTTCTCATATTTGTAACCATCTCAGGAGCATAGTGAGACAATTGTATGAACTTAAGACCATACTTCTTCACCGTCATGAAACTCTATTTCAAGTTCAAGAACTCACATACTTAGCCTCCCTCAGCTCCCTTAGGAAGAATTAAATTATGAAGGCATCCTCAAATATGGAACAAGTCAAGACAGGTATACCCTCAGCTTTATTTTTCCTCCACTGATGATACTAGAGTCTAGCAACCCTCTTGAGCTAGTAGGCAGCCAACTCAACCCTATTAACATCAGTCACATGCATCGCCTGGAACATTTTCTATAGCTCATCAATGTTATTCTTAGGATCTTCATTGGGTGTATACCCTGTGAACTCAGGTGGGTTCATCCTCAGAAACTCTTGAACTTTGTATATATTTTGTGCATCTTGTCTACCCACTCCTTGTCTAGTAGCAGGTGCTGTCACTGCTTGGGCCAAAGTATGAATAGCCTGGCGGAGCTCAATATTGGAGATGTTAACCTTTGAAGGCTGAGCGACATAAATCTTTGGTTGTCCTTTCCCTTCAAGCATTTTTTATTTAGGTTGGTTAACATTCTCTGTAGTTGGGCGTCCTCTGCCTCTAACTTATCCAACACCTTTTCTTGGAGGCATGGTCTGAAATCAAAATGTGAATGCACAAATTAGAAAAGAGCTTTCATAGAGTTCAACTTCATAGCACAAATCAGAATATTAAAGAAGTGTAACCATTCCTAATTTTCCATAACTTCCTGCTTATAAAGTGGGGTGCACAACACACCTATAACAAGACTCTTAGGCTAGTGATGCCCTAGGCCTACGTTATTTACGATTGATGGATTACTAAATATGCTTTTGGTATGACTTGAGAGTCATAGATCCCTTTAGATCAGATTAGAAGACTTAGGTCTGGTAGATTAATGTCTCAGTTACATTCTTTGAACCATTAGTGTAAGCCTATTTTGGGTCCATAGCATGCACTAGAGTCTAGAGCAAAATTGCTTTAAAGTCTATAACATAGCTTGAGTTAAAGTCTAGTGCATAGCTTGTGTTAGAGTATAGGACATAGCCTGATGCTTGTAGTCCATGCCACGACCTATGGAATTATCTGATTAAAAGTCTGGGGCATTGCTTGAGCTGTAGTCCAGATAATGGGGTTCTATCGGAGATGAGATACAACTGGTAGAATTGTGATTCTACATATAAAATTGGGTTATGTACATTTTTCTATTTGGTACATGGGTGTACTTGTTGGTCTTATGGGGGCCTAACGGGCATATAAGGTTAGGGTAGATAGTATTTTACACCCATGTACCTACCTGTCCTACATTGTTCTTTTCAATATTGCTTGGTTCTTCTGTTTATCAATCTCTCGATATTTCAGTTAGATAGTTCTATCAGAATGTTAATTACACGTATATGATTGGATTATGAGCTTAAGTTTTGACTTGACACCTTGAACCTTACACCTATTCAACCTTCATTGTGCATGGGTATACCTTCTAGACTTATAGGGCCTAAATGGCATACAAACATAGATAATATGGCCTTACACCCATGTACATAACTATACCCTCACGTAGCTCAGGCTACCTCAATAGTTATCTACATGCTTACTTAGTCCTTGGGATTATACACTTGTGGAGTTACATTCTATCTTATCCCAGCCTTATTTACTATTTCTACTCTGTTGGTCTATGATGTCTACTCGATACCATATCCCTACTTCTCACCCCTACTTTCTGTATCTGTTTCATGGTGTAGGTTTCACCACGAGCTAGAAACGTTGACTCTCCTCATGATAGGTGTATATTCAGAGCCTTGTGGTAAGCATTGGACGTCCTTGGATCCTTCTGGTATCCCTTTGTATGAGTGTCTATATTTTGTGACTTGAGACTTGCCTTGTATATTATTTTAATTTTATATATGTATATGGTGATGTATTATGGCTATTATACTGTATTGCATCTATAGTAGTTTTGTACAAGTGACTTCTACGTCCCAAAAATAGTGTTTTGGTTTCACTATGTTTATGTTTGTGTAGTGTTTGATTTATTTTATGTGGGATATTTCTATTATGCCTGTTACTTTTTGTTCTTGGATAGGGTTAGACTTGCTTATCGGGGAAAAGGTAGGAATCATCATGACCTTAAAGTTAGGTCGTGACATATTGGTATCAAAGCTTTTGGTTCGCTGGTCTCACCTGTGTAGAGCTACTATCTAGTAAGTCCTTCAGATAGGTGTAGAGACATCCATAACTTATCTTCGAGAGGATACAAGGTGTGTTAAGAAATCCTTCTGTGATTGTATCCTTCATGCAGTTGTGTTTAGCCTTTTAGAATACGATTTGGTTAATTCTTTTAGAAATATGGCCCTTAGAGATCGACCTCAGGGTAGAGGTAGGGTCTAGCACTAGCTCTAGACATAGATATAGATCCAAAGTCAATAAAGGAGTACTTGGATGCCCCTATTCCCCCTCATGCAGTTGGGACAGAGTTGGAACAACCCTAGTCGCACTTGTTAGGACTCCAACACTTTAGGTAACTATCTGTCAGTTACATATAGCTTTTGGGGTTGCATAGCATACACTAACCCAAGCTCCAATTGCATCTAGTGCAACCTTCATCTCTTACTCCAACAAAGTATGCAACCCTTGTTGTTTAGCCAGAGGTTGCTAAAGGTGTGAGTCCTTATGAGGACTAACTGATGCTTGGTTACTTTCTTAGATTGGGACCTTTGAGATTTTCAGGAGCAATGGGAGAGGATGAAAATGAGTTTCAGATATCATTTAGCAAGTGGTTACACACTTTGAGGTTTTTGGAGACTAGAAGGGTAGATTTTGTTGCATATCAACTTGACAGGCCAATTAGATAGTGGTGGCATACTTATATCAACATTAGGCCAGTTGGGTCACCACTGGTGTCCTAGACAGAGTTATAAAAGGGATTTCTAGATAGATTTTTCTCTAGGAATCTCAGAGATGGGCTTCCTGATCAGTTTTATAGACTATAACAGGGGTTCGTGATAGTGTTGGAGTATGAAGCTAGTTTTCATAAGCTGTCTAAATGTGCCAATACTATATTTCCCATTGAGGAGGAGTGGATAAGATGTTTTATCAGGGGACTAAGGGTGTTGTTGAGGATTGAGGCCCAATCATTAGTTACAGTGGGTCGTTCTTTTCTTAATATTATGGATCATGCTTGTACTATTGATAAACTTCATCGTGAGGCTCATAAGGACAACAGTAAGTGGGCTCGTTATGAGGGTAGCTATAATGAGACTCAGTACGAGTCCAAGGAGCATTATGATAGGTCCATCTTATTCAGCTGATCAGAGATCTAAGGCCTTGAAGGTAGATACCATAGGCCTTAGTAGTCAACATAGTAGAGCTCGAGCTTCCCTGGAGTGTTATGAGTGTAGGGATTTATATCCCTAGTCCTAAGAGTGCTCCATATGGGGAGACATGTCTTAGGTAGTTCAGTCAGCCCTTCCATCGCCAGTTAGAGGCAGAGATCAGGATTAGGGCCGCATAGAGGGCTAGCAAGGCCTCATAGATGACCAACATAGGTGTAGAGATGATGTTATCCCAGGTATGATTACTCTATATCAGTAGCACTTCTATGTATTTCAACTCCACTAGGAGACTTCTTTTCTTTTGTAGTATTGGATCATTATGGTGCTGGAGTTATACTTGCTAGTATGGTAGACTAGTATTGTAGTTGGTGCTAGATTTGTTTTCCCTATTTGACCTTCTATTTTGGTTTTTTTATTATGCTTAGTTTGGATTTTATTCCCTGTCACTATTGTTGTTAGCTGGAGTGAGGTTCTTCCAAGAGTAGGTGTGATGATATGAGTGGTTCCGTAGGTTTTCCTAGTGAAGGTTATAGTTGATACTCCCTAATAGGGATAGATATTCCCTATGATTAGGTTATTAGGTTCCCCTGTGGCTTTGCATTGTTTATCGGATGGTTTCAGTATGTAATTGGTTTTTCTGGTAATTCTAATAGTTTTGGCTCGATTAATTAGGAATTGATGTCAAAGGAGGATTTGAGGAAAGTCTTGGTAGTTTGAACTAAATTGAGTGCTATTGCTACGCCGGGGTACTATTTCAATATTGCTTGTTCTGTGAGGGTGCTAGTGGGTCTAGTAGAGCATGCAGGCCCCACATCTTCGTCTTGTTATGCTTGAGATTGCAGTTGTTCTTGGCTTTCTTAGATGAAAGTTTTTGTAGTGGTGGATGTTGTAATGACCCTCCAGGTCATTTATGATTTTTTGCATTTTTTGCACCAATTAGATTGTTCCTCTAGAGACCCTAAGTCATTTGTGACTTGCTGACACTGATAGTTTGATCGCTTAGTCATTCATTTGGAAGATATACAAATTTTGGTTTAAAAAGCCTGTTTAAAGTTGGAAAATGAGTTTAGAAGTAAAGTCTCAGTAAATGGTCTTCCGGATGGAATTCTGTCAATTTCATTAGCTCTGGAATAACCAAATTAGGCTAGAAGCATGTTCAGTTAAAGTACTAAGATTTTTAGTGTAGTTTGTATTGAGGTTTGCCTTTCAACTTATAGATGAAGCCAATAGTTGTCTTTAGTCAACATTCTTAGAAAATATGTCCAAATTGAAATTCTGATAGCGCAATTAGCTCCACAATATCAAGTTTATCCTAGAATAATCTTTTGTTTGATTCTTAAGACTTAAGGGTGCATTTTGGGTCCCTTAGTTGAAATTGAGTAAAAGTGGAATAAGGAAAGGGGACCCAAAATGTGGAGTATAGAATGTCCTTTCCAATCAGATTGTATACATGATTTGTGTTTTTACAACTTTGAGTGAGTACAGAGAATCAAAATTAAGGTTTGAATGGGTGTTGAAATTTGAGGCAGCGAGGCTGACATGGCCGAATGAGCTTGCACCATGTGGCAACTGCGAAAAAAAGTATATATTGAGAAAATTTCCAGAATTCATTAAAAAGAAAGAGGACACTTTACATAGCTATATCTTGGTTGATTCTAAGGTGATTTCTGTAATCCAAAAGACTGACTTGTGTATTTTTCTGAGAAAAATACTGTGGAATATCAGAAATTGCATTTGGCATGCTGTTCAAGGTAGTTTTCATGGTTTTTCTGCTATATATTAATGTTGATTGCTAGAAACTTTAGATACTAATATATTTCTCATTCAAAATTGGAATTCAATGAAATTTTAGTCCAAATTGAAGAACTTTTCAGGGCAAACATAGCGGTGTTATTGAACTTTCTAGATTTTGTTTCATTTTGAGGTAAATTTGACAAAATAGCTTATTTATATTTGAATTTATTTTCAGAAACATTAAAGTGTGATTTCTTGTCTGTTTTGAAATGGGTTTCAGTCAAATTAGGGTTTATTTTTTGTGTTTTCTCAAGGCACACATCGTGGTATTATCAAAATTTACTGATTGAGCCGTGTTTGAGATAAAAATTCATGTGAATCTGCTGCCTTATTATTGTGTTTATGTAAAGAAATATTGTTTTCTTTGGCTGCTTTGCATTGTTTTAAACATCAGATTGAACCCAAATTTGGGATATGGGCTAAGGTAGATATAAGGGTTGTTATATCGACTTTGACTTATGATTTTAGGTGTGGGCCCCATTTCTCACTTTTTTAGCCCAAAATGAGTTTATGTCTATTTCTTGTGATTTTGGTGTCAGAATGACTGCATTGACATTGTGATCATATTTTTGACAACTTGGCAACATTTTGAGATCATTCGGAAGAGTAAAACACATGTGGGGTGATTTATAACATACATGATCAGGGTTCAGGTAGGTTATGGTCTCTCTCCTTCTAGACTAAGTTAGAACATGTACATCTTGTGTGGATAATATAAATATGGTATGAAAAACTTATTGGACATGCCATGTGTACTGTAGCTTCTGCTTATATGATGTTGGGGTCAACGGGTAATTATTACACTATCTTCCTCACTTGTTGTATCTCACCTGGGCCTGAATTGTTGAGGGTTGTGGCTGAGAGTCTGATATAAATATATGTACATGTATTAGAATTTGTTGAGCTTGTTTGTGGTTGGTATACTATTTTTTTATATTCTTGATTATTTGGGCTGATAGAGCATCTATTGACATGTTGAGACAACTGATAATTGTTATACCAGTTAGCTACTATACTGGGGGGTAGTACTTTGACTATTTACTGTATTTTTAATTATATGCTATTGTTCGAACTTAATCTAGGTTTAGGCTAGTGCTGCCTTAGACCTGCATTATTCAGGATTGATAGATTACTATGTATGTTTTTGGTGTGACTTGATAGTTATAGATCCCTGTAGACCGGGTTTTTAAACTTAGGTCTAGAAGAGTAGCACATCGATTAAATCCTATGCACCACTGGTGCGAGCCCATGTTGGGTCGATACTCTTCGTTAGTTTCCTAAGCATATTCTATGTTGAAGTCTAGAGCATAGCCTTAGTTAAAGCCTAATGTGTATCCTGTGTTGGAGTCTAGGACATAGCCTGATGCTTGCAGTCCATGCTATCACCTCTGATATTGTCTAAGTTAAAGTCTAGGGTATAGGTTGAGGTGCAATCCAGACAATGGGGTTTTATCAGGGATGAGATGATTCTAGTAGAATTGTGATTCTGCGTATAGGATTTGGTTATATACGTTGTGCTATCTGGTGCGCGAGTGTACCCGTTAGGATTTTAGGGGCTCAACAAGCATATAGGGTTAGGGTAGATAGTATCTTACACCCCACGTACCTATATATCCTATATTTTTCTGTTCAATATGTTCGATTCCACTTTGTATCATTCTTGTGGCATTTCACTTAGATGGTTCTAGAAGAGTCATGGTTACGCGTATATGATTGGCTTATGAGCTCAAGTTAACACTTGACACCCTGAACTTTACACCTATTCACCCTTCATTGTGCATGGGTTTACGTTTTGGGCTTATGGAGGCCTAGTTGGTGTACAAGTATAGACAGTAGGGCCTTACACCCACATATATGTATCACATCCCAAGTTTCTTAGGGTACCTTAATAAATGATCACTTGTATAATACATCATTTATTATTTTTTTTGGAAAATCCAAGGTTGTATTCTTAATGAGGAGGCAAAATTGTGTGAAAAAATGATCTCGTTAAATTCTTAAGTCAACTGTATCAAAAACAAGTTTTTGCAAGTTTTTGCACTTTTTAGAGTGGTCAGCGACCTCTCCACGTCGCAAAGAAGGTCCACTTCAGTGTAAGAATGACCGATACTCATCCTAGGGCCAAAATAGGGAAAAATTGAACTTTACATGAAAATGAACTACACCTGAAGAAGTCTGCATCGCGGTCCCATTTCATTGCAGTACAAAATTTTCCAAAAAAATCTAAATTTAAGTAAGGACAATTGGGATAAATCCCTGGACCCTTATATACGGGAATACTAAAAAATTCCATCATTTTTAGGCCTATTTCACTCTCTAAAACTCCTAAAATCCTTTCAAAACAGTCCAACATTTCTCTTTCGAATTCCCCCAAGTTTCTAGGTTTCAAGACTCTCCCATTGAGAACCAAGCTTCAAGGTGACTTCAAGATTCTCTTGTCCTCTTCAAGAACATTAAGGTATGTGAGTTTCTTTATCCATGAGTTCTTTCATCCATGGAGTCCAAAACCCTTCTCAACTTAATGCTTTAATTTCAAGATTTATTTCTTTATGGGTACTTTCTATTATTCCTTATATGCACGATTTGAGTTAGCAATTATCAATTATTGATTTGAAATGTATGAACACCTATTAAGGGTTGATACTACAAATTTCTTTATGATATTTAAGCTATGCATCTTATGATACTATGAAATGCTGTGAAAATTATGGTTTATGAGGTGATTTTTATAATGCCCTAACTATGAGTTTCTCAATGATTATGGTGGTTGATTGAAATGATTTCAAATAGCCATGTTTTATCTCATTCATGCACATTACTCTTAAATTTCATGATTTTAAGTCTCTATGCATATACCTACCATGTGTTGAACTAAGATCATATGATGAAGCACCTTATGTTGAAGAAAAGCTTTATTACAAGTTATCGAAGTCATGAATATTATGAATGATTAAGGGCTATCAAGAATGTTATGATTCCATGGAAATGATATAAAAATTACCCAAGATTATGAAGCCCTTCTTATGATGCTATGATTTTAATGAGCTACTCCTCTTATGATTTCAAGACTATGCATGATATGATTATATCTATGTTTTAAGTATTCTGTGGGATGTTGACTTAGTATAGGGAGGACCTTGATAGATCACCATTGGCCCTTAACTATGTTTCCACTATAGACTTATAATCAACTTATGGATCCATATAACTTATATTGCATGATTCTCTGTAATGAGTAAGTTTTTGTATGGTCCATGTAAATTATTCCTTGAAATGGGCAAGTTCCCATAAGATTCATATAAAGCGATTGTTGAAATGGGTAAGTTCCTGTAAGGTACATGCTATGCTCTCTCTAAAATGGGTAGGTTCCAGAGAGGTGAGATATAGTTTACCTTTGCAAGTAAACTACTCCTATCTAGTGTGGAGAAACTTCTAGATTTCATGTAGTAACTCACATGGTCTTAAGTGTCGGTTATAGTCTTTTTTCACATATGTATGCTTTGTCATGAGATTATGTATTCCTTCTATGCAAGTTTTTATTAAGGTATTGATCATTCATGTCATATTGAGCTTATTGCCTTTGTATATAATTATGAATCTTGTCCATTATGGCTTATGATCTCTTGTTGCATTTCATATGCATACTTAGTACATTCAAAGTACCAACACATACTTTTCCTTACATGATCTAATCATCTACAGACTGGAGATCTTCGTCATCCACCTCCTCGTGGCTAATTTGATGTATGGAGATCTTTGCTTCTGGTGAGTTCTCCACTTCATGGGCAACATCCATTTTCTATCTACCTATGTTAAGACATTGCTACTTTATTGTTTAATTTTGAGGGTGGGCTCAAAACATGTCTTGGCCCCCGTTTCACTCATGACTAGAGGTATTGTTGGATAATATGTTATGTTTGACTCATGGGACACACATGTATCTATGGGACCTTTCCATTAGTCCCTATCCCATGTATGATGTTTCTTTGATTATGTTAGAAAATCATAAATTCCCTAAGTCCCTAATCCCCATAGAGTGTGTCCCATGATCCCTTCCTTTAGAATTACTTGTTGTGAATGAATGTGGGAATTCCTTGTCCCATAGATTTTTCCTTAGCTTCTAATCCCCTTAGTACTATTTGTTGATGCTTGACCCACACTTCTTAACCAAGGATGTGTGTATGTATTATATGAGGCTTGTTTGGGGTATCTCCGGGACCCTATTCATCATGTCACACCTACGCCCTATGCTTGGGTTATTACAAGCTTGGTATCAGAGTACTAGGTTTATAAATAGTCATAAAAAATCCAATATACCACGTCGAATAGAGTCTTGTTCATGGTTGTGAAGTTCTCCACAACTATTATTAGGAGGCTATGAGGCGTTTAGGAAATGACTCACTTCTTCATGATCTATGTCATGCTTTAAAACTTGACTTAAGCCTTCCTATTTATAATGATAACCCTTTTGTGCTTCTAGATAATGCCTCTAAGAAGAATTCCACCAAGAGTCCCTATTCTCGAGGAGGATCAAGCCCCTTCATCCCCACAAGCTCCCCAATAAAAAGAGGTTACTCAGGCCGGATATTGAAATTTTATCACATTGTTGGCACAAGCCGTAGCCAACCAAGTTAACGAAGGGGCCCAAGCTTCTCACGCTCCTACTTTGGCCTTAAGGGCGAGGGACTTAACTAGAATAAATCCTCTAGAGTTTCATGGCTCTAAAGTGGAGGAAGATCCTCTAGAATTTATTGATGAGATGTAGAAGGTCCTATATATCATGGGGGTAATCTCAGAGGAAAAAATGGAATTAGAGGCCTATCAACTCAAGAGCCTTACACAAATATGGTTCCCCTAATATAAGATAAAGAGTGTGGATGATAAGACTACACCTTCTTCCCTATGAAGCTAAGGGAAGCAAGGATGATTGAATATATGAACCTCAAATAAGGTTCCATGAGTGTGAGGGAGTATTCCCTCAAATTCAAAAAACTCTCAAAGTATGCTTCTCACTTGGTTGCCGATCCTCGGACAAAAAAGAATAAACTTGTGTCGAGAGTGTCCGACTTGTTTAATGAAGAGTATTGCACCACCATGCTTATAGGGGAGATGGACATATCTCGATCATGACATATGCTGAGAAACTTGAAGGTGACAAACTTAGAAAGTGGAAGGTAGGGGGGTCTAAGAGGGTTCATTATAAAGGAGGGTTGCAGAGTGTTAGGGGTTGTGGAAGTGGTCACTTTCAACAAGGCCACAAATTTCAATGACAAGGTTATCAAATGCTCAAAACCAAAGGTTCATCAATGATAAGGTGCCCAACCCTAAAGTTCAAGGTCATAATGGTGTCCAACACTTCCTAAGTGTTCAAGGTGTGGGAAGAACCACAGTGGTAAGTGCTTTTGAGATGTGGGTGCTTGCTTTGTGTGTGGCAAGATAGGCCACAAGATTGCAAATTATCCGAATACTTCAAACAAGGTTAGATATGATCATCCTCAAAGGCATGGTGCTCATGGAGGTCAATGGGCATAAGGTGTCATGACCCGACCTTTCAGGTCATAATGGCACCTGTTAGATCCCACCTATAGGCAAGCCAACCCAATACCCATGGTACTTGTCCTAATAGTTAAGCATAACGGTAGCTACCAACATAAAAAATTAGCCAAGACAACCTATCCTAGGACCTGGAAGTCATTTGTATAGAGTTACTATAGATTCAAAATAAAATACATATATAACCGGAGTGATACCATACACATACAAGCCAAAACTATATATATATACAAGGCCAGTTTCTGAAAACAAAGGACGACCAAATGAATAAAAAGTGACTGTAGAATACCCCAAACACTGCTCGGTGCTCACCAAAAGTCTCATGTAGTGGCTACCACATCTTTAGATTAGTGATCACAAATCGTACCTCGACCTGCACCACCGCGTAGATGCACAAAGATAGGGGTGAGTATCGGTGGAAGGTACCCAATATATATTTCAGCTCAGTCTAGAGGTAAGGAAAACCTAGCTTAACTTAAAGGCAAATCCATATGCTTCAGATCAGTCCACGTGATATTTACCTCCCTTGATCGCCTCCAAATGCCACTCATCTATCAAAACATGAACCATAATGTAAATATGACGATTTTAGCTATAATATCTCAAGAAATGTGAAAAAATAAGTCAATTAGGACTCAAATGGGGGAAAAATAGGGCCCATGCCTGAAATACTGAACCAAGCCCCTTAAAATGACCACTATGTCATCCCGAGTCTATAGCCAAATGTTGAACTCAAAATGAGGCTCAGAACAATAAGAAACAACTCAAAAATCAAGTTACATTTTTTATTAGAAAACATTTATATTCACTACACTTTTTACCAAATTCCTCAAAAACATAATCAAATCAGAAGAATCCATGTGCACCATCATATTGAAAAATACTATAATTTAGACCTAAATTTCTCCCAATTCTGATCAGAAACGGCCGAAATATCTTAATTCAAAATTTCCAATAAGTTACAACATTAAATTCAGCAAAAACAGTGAACTTACCTCAAAATGAAGTAGAATCTAGAGAATCCGAAGTTACCGTGACTTCTATTCTCAAAAAATTCTTCAATTTAGACTAAAATTTTTACTGAAATCATATTCTGAACGACAAAGATATCAATATCTAAAATTTTTGGTAATTAGTATCGATATACAACAGCAAAACCAACAAATTTACCTCAAGTGGCATGCCAAATGTAATTTTCGACACTTCCACAATGTTCCTCTTGAAAAAATATGCAAGTTAGCTTTGTTGAATCACTAAAATTGGATGAAAAATGGGCTAAAACATACGGTGCGAAGTTGGAATATATATGTAATAATTCTCTAGAAACAACCATATATATAGAAGGTTACACGTGTGCCACATTAGTGTCACGTAGCGTCACCAGATCGTGCCGCCATGGCATTATCTTAGCATGCCACACCACCCCCTCTTTTCAGTAACCTTGCACTCCTTTTTTTAATATTTTGGGTTCGTTTAGACTTTGATTTTTGTAAATGAATTACGTAATACTACTAATTTTGACGTTTCAGATCTAATGGCACAGACAAAATTCCCACTGGAGTTCGTTACGATCTGATTTGAGTCCCACATCTTTGTATGCAACTTTTAAAGGAAAGAACCGAGGGCGTCAAATCGCTTCTAGAGGTCCCCGGTACCAAATAAAGGGTCGTTGCATATCAAACTCGACATTCTAGAGTTGACCATGCTATTGAAATTCTTATTCAAGCACGTTTCCAGAGGGTGTTGACTAAAGTCAGCTATGAACCTGTTTTGGCAGCTAAATTTGCAAAACGTGATACAACTACCCCAAATGTACTCCTCGCCTAATTTAGTGTCACGACCCAAGCCTAGGGCCTAGACGTGACCGGCAAGTGGGAAACCCGAAGGAACCCCAAACAAGCCTCATAGCATATCATTACACATCTTTGGTCACGGAAGCATTTGAAA
>JBCEWC010005799.1:0-24233 GCA_038996855.1 Solanum aculeatissimum | reverse complement strand
GCTTAGACCAATCTTCTTCCCCAATTTCTACAAGCTAGCTTCAATGGAGGCCAAGAGGGTTTTGAAATTTCTAAAGATAGTGTAGGAGAGTTTGAATGGATGAAATAGGGTTTGGGGAAAGTTATAGGGGTTTAGGATACCTTAAGGGACCAAAAGGGGGTTTAGGAAAAGGTTAAATCATGAAAATACCATTAATAAACCGGAACTTTTCACTGAATACAACACCTAAACGACTGCTACAGTGTCGTCAAATGGTCACACGGTCCGTTCAAGTGACCGTTTGGATGTACTTAGCAAAATTTCCAACTCCGATCCAAAACGAGATCACTGGAACACTTCACGGCACTGTTCATGGGCCATCAACAGTCTCACGGACCGTTTACCATGCCGTCAAGATGAACTTAGCCAAATCTACGCGCGAACTCTAGGAAGACTTTCTATTACACTTCACGAACCACTAAACAGTCCGTTCAACTTGTGACGGGCCATGTAACCCACCGTAAAACCTCACTTAAACTCAAAAATCATTCCCAATCCTTGGCCTAGCCACTGCTTACCTTCACGGGACAGTGGATGACTCGGTAAGTATGAAACGATCCGTTAAATGTCCCATCAATCTACACTCTGCTTAGGGGTTGTTCCAAGCCACCCCAAGCTCACTGGAACATCACACTAGACACTAGATGTACCATTCAAAGTTTAATGGTCCGTGCAAATTTCCTTGGCCATTTTTGTGAGCCGATCTCTAATGGCTTCCGAAGTTTAGACAGTCTTACTGTTTGGGCCATATCTCTCTCATCTGATATCCAATTTGAGTGAAACTACTTGTGTTACAAAGCTAACACAAAGATCTTCAATTTGATATGTTGTATCTCACCTGGTTCATCCCACATCAAATGTTATGTCTATTTGAAGTTGACTATCAAAATTGTCCCTCTAGGCTATTTTCTAGCCCAATTTGCATTTGGCCACTTAAACACAACCTGTGGATACCAAAACTCAACCATGGCTTGTAGTACATCATAGAATTCCAACTATAAGTAGATTTTGAAAATTTTCGGGCTGTTACAGATGGTTTCCACTTTATTTCATTTTTGTTTAGTCAGGATTTGAATTTGGGTCTTGATAAGTTTGGTCTAAAAGCCCTAGGTTTTTTGGACATGTGAGTCAAGAGTAGAGTGTCTAGTAGAGTCTCAAGAATTGGTATGTAGACGTCCATACCCATCTTTGGGAGGCTAGGGGGCACTTTCTAGGAAAACTTTCATGTCTTGCTTCTATTTGTGCATTTTATCATATCACATAGTTTGAAAGTATTTAATTTACTCCTTCTACACAAATTTCGGTGACCAGATCTTGACGATTAGTGGGAGAGCCCGAGTCTACTGATGTGGCTCCAACTCAAGGTCGAGATAGGGCTCATGATAGGGCCAAGGGTTGAGGGCATGTTAGAGGGGATGCTCCGCACAAAGAACAGACTAGATCGGCTTCCCAAGAGCCTATTTATGAGATAGAGGGTCCTACAAACCCTATTCCACCTCCCTCAGCCCTAGATGCTACACCCTTAATTTAGGAGTTAATTTTAAGGGTATTGGCTAGATTGGAGGGAGCACCTCCTGCCCCAGCGACTATTGATGTGCCATTTTCTACTACACTAATTGGTCCTTCTTCTGCTTATTTTGAGCCAGTCATGGACCATGTTGGTCCTTCTTCATCCCCAGTAGATCCTCTTATGACTTCTATGATTCCTTCTCAAATATCTCAATTGAGTTATGGTTCTTAGTTTCAGAGTTCGGTTATTGCTCCATCTATTGCACCACCCTTACTTATGGTGCCACCTTCATCTTTTAGTCCAGCCATGTCCACTCCTAAACAAAAGAGATTTGAGTAGTTGGTACATTTTGTACCCTCAAGATTTGATGACACTCCTTGATATAGAGCTTATGATTTCTTATCCGAGTGTCAGGATCGACTATGTAATTTTGCCATTTTAGAGTCACAGAGTTGCTTATACCCCTTACTAGTTTACCAGCCTAGCCAAGGAGTGGTGGAGGTTAGTATTGGCTCGTCTACCTGTTGGATCTCCAGTCATAACATAGGAGCATTTTACAGAGGTATTCTTGGAGACATTTGTTCCATATAGCCTTCAGAATAGTAGTAGGAATGAGTTTGATAGGCTCTAACATGGTTCTATGTCAGTTTCAGACTATGACGCCAAATTCCATTAATTGTCCTGATATGCCTTATCCAGCATCCCTATAGTGTTTGAGAGGATTCGGCGCTTCGCCAAGGGGATGGTAGGGTATCTTCAAGACGCTACAACTTCCTTGGTTCTAGCTGGAGGCACTTTCTGATTATAGTAGATTATGCTCATATGATAGAGCGCATCAGGCATAATAGATAGGTGGTAGGGAAGAGGTTCCTCCAGCATGGACAATTTAATGGGCACCTGCTTCGTGATCGAGAGTTTCAGAGGTAAGGCCACTAGGGCCGAGTAGTTTAGGAAGCTCTTCCAGCATCTGACGGTGTTGACATATCTAGGCCTACTTAGACAGGTGATGATAGTTCTCTTAGTTTGGTCATACGTGGTGGTTCTTCGACATAGTTATCTTAGGGGAGTGACCCGAAGGCTTTTTATGTTTGTAGTGAGGTTGGGCACTTCACCAATCGTGGTCATCATCGTGCTTCCCTCGCACAGGATTTAGGGTCTTAACCAGCCCATCTAGCCTCAATAGTAGTAGCTAGAGACACCTCTCAAGGCATTAGGGGAGGTACTAGAGGAGGTTATGGCATAGTGATAGGTGGAGCTCGTGGAGGCCCATAGGCTAGTGGTAGCTGTAGAGTCTGTTATGTTGTCCCAGAGAGCCGAGGCAAAAGCCTCTGATATAGTTATCACAAGTATTGTTCCGATTTTCCACCATTCAGTTTTAGTTTTATTTGATCTAGGCTCTATTTATCCTTATGTGTCAGTTTATTTTTCTTCAGATATTTATGTTATGTGTGAGTCGCTTGTCGAGCTTGTTTGTGTTTCTACCCCTATAAATGAATCATTAGTGTTGAATCGAGAGTATCGGGGTTGTGTTGTAATTTTTATGGGGAGATATATTATTACTGACTTGATATTGTTGGAGATGGTAGACTTTAATGTGATATTGGATATGGACAGATTATTGCCTCATCAAGTTATTCTTGATTGTTATGCAAAGACCGTGATTTTATATTATCTTGACTTGCCTCAATTGGTGTGGATTGGAACACCTAGCTCCTATCCTAAGGGAGTTATTTCATATATGCATGCCTATTGATTAACGGATAAGGGTTGTTTGGCATATTTAGCTTATATTCAGGTTATTTCTTAGGAGTCCCTATCGTTGGAGACCACCAGAGTTACTAGAGAGTTTATCGGTATATTCCCAATTGATTTTTCTAGCGTTCCTCTAAGTCAGTCCGGCTATGATCAGTTCAAAGTTTTGAATTTTAACAACTCGAAGATAGCTTTCAGGACCCATTACAGGCATTGCATGTTCGTGGTCATATCACTTGAGTTGTCTAATAACCCAACTGCCTTTATGGAGTTGATGAATTAAGTGTTCAAACCCTAATTTGGACATACTTGTGATCATATTTATCGATGATATCTTGGTTTATTCCAAGGGTGAGACCGATCATGTTCAACACTTGATGACCGTACTCCAAAAATTGAGGTAAGAGAACTTGTATGAAAAGTTCTCAAAGTGCAAGTTTTGGCTTGTGTCTATTGCATTTCTTAGGCATGCAGTGTCAAAAGAGGGTATTATGGTTGATCCAACCAAAGTGGTAGTTTTTTGTGAGTGGGTTAGACCTACTTTTGTGACTGAGATTCAGAGATTCATTGGTTTGGCAAGGTATGATCAATATTTTGTTTAGGGATTCTCTTTTATAGAAGCTCCATTGACCAGATTGACTTATAAAGACATGGAATTTCAGTGGTCTAAAGAATGTGAGGTGAGCTTTCAAAAGATCAAGGAATTATTGACTTCAGAACCCATTCTTGCATTGCCTATGGAGAGAGTGTCATTTGTGGTATATTGTGATGCTTCTAGTATGGGTTTGGGTGGTGTACTGATGTAAAGAGGGAAGGTGATAACTTATGCTTCTAGACAATGAAAGTTCATGAGAGAACTACCCCACCCATGAGTTAGAGTTGGTTGCAGTGGTATTTGTGTTGAAATTGTGTCGACACTATCTTTATAGGGTGCATTGTGAGATCTTCACCGACCACCAAAGTCTCCAATACATCTTTTCTCAGCCTAATATGAATATGTGACAGCGTAGTTGGTTGGAGTTTCTTAAGGACTATGATATCTCTATTCTATACCACCTATGGAAGGCAAATGTGGTAACTGATGCTTTGAGTTGGAAGGCTACTAGTATGGGGAGTTTGTTATTCTTGAGGGCTAAGCAGAGAGCCTTAGCCTTAGATGTTCAGTCGCTTGCTAGATAGATGATCTCTTTGGATGTTTCCCATCCTTAGAGTATTTTGGCCTTTGTTGAGGATGGATCTTCTTTGCTTAGTTAGATATGTGCTCATCAGTTTAAAGATCCCAGGTTATGCATGATTTTTGACAAAGTGTTGAGAGGTGAAGCCAAGGTGGTTATTATTGATTTCAGTGGTCTTTTAGGGATAAATAATAGAGTTTGTGTGTCTAAGGTTGGGGATTGGGTGAGATTGATATTAGAAGAGGTCCATTATGCTAAATATTCCATCTATCCTGGTGTGGCAAAGATTTACCATGATCCAAAACAACATTATTGGTGGTTTAGAATGAGATGGGGTATAGCTGAGTTCGTGGCAAAGAGTTTGAATTGCCAACAAGTCAAGTATGAAACTAAAGGCTAAGTGGATCGATGCAAATTATAACCATTCTCGAGTGGAAGTGGGACAAAGTGACTATGGATTTAGTTACATCTTTGCCTATGGCCTTGGGAAAGTTTGATTCTATTTGGGTAGTCATTAATCATTTGACTAATTTGTCTCAATTCTTATCGGTGAAGACTAAGCTACAGTGCAGAGCTACTAGCTAGGTTATATATCCAAGATATTTTCAAATTGCTTAGCGTGTGCCAGTGTCTATAGTTTAAGACAGAGGATTTGAGTTCATTTCTCTTTTTTGGCGGGCTCTATAATGTGGTTTGGGTACTAGAGTGGATTTGAGTTCAACTTTTCACCCCAGACATATGGACAGTCTGAGTGCACTATTAAGGTGTTAGAGGATATGCTACGAGATTATGTAACTGATTTTGGGTCTGATGAGACCAGCACCTACCATTGGAAGAGTTTGCATATAACTACAGTTACCATTCCAGCATCCTGATGGCTCCATTTGCGTCCTTGCATGGTTGTAGGTATAGATCACCCATTGGATGGTTTGACTTAGGTATTGTTGATGTGTTGAGTGTGTATCTACGTAGAGATACCATCGACCAGGTTCGTTTGATTCATAACAAACTTTTGACAGCTTAGAGCCGCTAGAAGAGTTATGTTCATTAAAGGACTAGGCCTCTTGAATTCTCTGTTGGTGACAATGTTTGACTAAAAGTTTGATCCATAAAGGGTATGATGAGATTTAAAAAGAGAGACAAGCTCGGTCCCAAGTTCAGAGGTCCATTTGAGATTTTGAGGAGAGTTGGTAAGGTTGCACATGAGCTAGCATTACTACCGAGATTATTATCTTTCATCTTATTTTACATGTTTCTATGCTCTACTTGTACATTCTTGATGATTCCCATGTGATCTTTTATGATCTTGTTAAGTTGGGCCCAAATTTTTCATTTGAAGAGGAGCCTATAACTGTATTAGATAGACAGGTTTTGAGATTAAGATCGAAAGATATCCTTTCCATAAAGGTTCAATGGCAACATCATTCTGTTGATGAGGCTACTTGGTAGTTGGAGTTTGACATGTGAGCAAGATATCCCAGCCTTTTGGAGGCTTCAAGTACTTCTCTTTTCTTTATGTTCGTAGATGAACATTATTTTTAGTGGTGAATGATGTAATGACCCGATTTTTCATTTTTTGTCTTATCTATGAAAATAAATATTTTACCGTTTTGTAAGTTGCTTTGGGCATATTTTGAACTATATGTATTGTTGGGACTAACATATTGAGTTATTAAAATGAAAAACACAAGATTTGACATTTTTCTTAAGCTTAAGTTGTTGACAAAGTGAGTTTTTTTACTATTCTAAGTTTTATTTGTCGAATCGGGGATTCATCGATTTCATTATGTCATGAAAGTCAAATTGGTCTATGAGAAGTTACAAAACTAAAATCGGAGTTAAAATGAGATTTTTGGGCTCAAAGTTGTGTTTTGAGTTGTTTCTAAAACCAAAGTTTGACTTTGGTCAAGATTCGAAGTTTGGAAGCTCGGATCAAAATTTTGACAGTTCCAGATAGTGAAACTAACGTTAGAAATGATCTCAAAATATTTTGTAGAGTCACCGAGGGTAGTTTTGGTATTTGTAATTTTAAACTAGTTTTATCAACTTGTATTGGTAAATGTTGCAAGGAGGCCTTGAAATTGATTTCTGATGATTTTGTTTGGTTTGGATTTTTGGTTCTAGTATATGTACATATCTGGTTTATGTAATTCCAATTCCGAAGGAGTTTTGAGGATTCATTTCAATGAGGGAATTAGACTAGGCATTTTTGTTATATCTGATATCTGGTGCAGGTACATTTCTTCTCCATGTTTATAGAGGTCTGGGTAACCTTACCCTCCATGTTTGCACAGGATCGATCTACGTTTGCAGAACAATGATGTTCTAGACCTTCTCCGCGTTTACTGGATGAGCTCCGCGATCGCGGAGTACACATGAGTAGACCCCCCCTCTCCCGTTTACTCTCCGCATTCGTGGGTCGGTCTCCGCAATCCCAGAGGTAATTTTTGTAAATTTCAACGCATTCACAAGGGTCTAAAAGGTAATTTTGGTAAACTTCTATGCATTTGTAGGACCCCACGCGCGTTCATAGAGTAAAGTTGATGCATGCATTGTATTAAATTCTAAGTCATCATTTTACTCCTTTTTCAAACTTTCAAAGCTTTTGGGGAGATTTTGAAGAAAGATTTTTGAAGGATTTTATTGGATAAGTGTTTCTAACACTATTTTAATTGTTTTCCATAAGTTTTATCTTAAATTTGCCTTAAATTTCATGATTTTGGATGTCCAAAATTGGGGATTTTTAGACCATGATTTTAAAACTTTAAATGTTGATTTATGATTCATCTTAAATCCAATTTTAGTGGGATTTTCACCCACAGGACTCTATTTTTTTGTAGAACTTGATTTTAAAATTAATTTCCAAATTCAAAAACTTTAGATTTTAGCCCTATATTTGATCATTTTGTCCTTAAGCCTAATTCATGTCAATATGGGTATTAAAATGCTCATCTTGATGTGTAGTATCTATTTTGTTGATAGTGGTTGATCAATTCTGGTATCATTTTGTGGATTGAGTTGATTGAAAGCTTGTCCGAGTGCAGTTTCGGCATTGAGGTAGGTTCGACTAACCTTTTTATGATTAGATTTGAGTTATTAATCATGTTTGTGTGGTAGCTATGAGATCTAAAATGAGTATGAGTAAATGGATTGATATGTTGGAGTATTAATGGAAATATGATCCCGGTTAGACCTAATTTGAATAAATTGTGATCTTATTGATTAAATTTAAATTAAATCTTGTGAAATAAGGTAATTTGAGATGCTAAATATGGTAATATGATACTTGTGATATTAGTTTTTCAATGATGGTAATTTGATGACTTATGAGATATCTTTGAGGATCATGGGTATATTTTGGGACGAATAAGGTCTGGTATTATTGATATACTTGCATAATTGGGATGAGTAAGGTCCGGTAGTATTGATATACTTGTACAATTGGGATTAGTAAGGTCTGGTAGTATTGATATACTTGCATATTTAGGAACGAGTGAGGTCCAATATAGTTGATATTCTTTGGTATTGTTATAATTTTAATAATCTGAAACATGTTAATAATTTGAGCACTAGTTGTAACACTTGATATGATTCCATATGACTATTTGATATTCTTGTATCAGTATTCATGTTATGATGTTACTATACATATATAAACATGCATATTTGGATTGTATCATTGATTGTACTCATTCCATGTTGCATTGTACCACCCCTTGACCATGAGAAGGTGGCAAGGTTGAGATATTGTGGTACCCTTGACCACAGGCAGGTAGCAAGGTTAAAACTGTATGATATTCTTTGACGACAGGTAGCTGGCAAGGTTGAGACACTATAATGTTCCTTGACCACGGGCAGGTGGCAAGGTTGTGAAACACTTGGTATATTGCTTGATGAGTTCCATTTATTATGTTCATATCTCTCATTATAGTATACCATTGGTGGTTGTGGAGGCCTTATCTCATTATGTATATTTTTATTGTATACTAACCTTTTTTATGCAGATGATAGTGTTCTTCTTTATTATATACTTGTTTAATTTCTCTTACCCAGTCGGTTGAACTTACTAGGTACCTTTCAATGTACTCACCCCTACTTTGTTTCCTCCCTTCAGATCGAGCATAAGGACCCGTACATGGTACTTGATTCACTCTAGTTGAGCTTTTTTGCATCCATCCAGATCATACTGGTGGAAGGCTCAGACTTCGAGTCGCTGTAGATCTTTGGGATTTTCTTTGTTGTTTCTTTTCAGACATTGTATCAGATTCTATGAGACTGCTTTGTATTTTACTTTGAAATCGTTATAATTACTCTTCCGCTCTATTTAGATGCTTTTGTACTCATGACTCCAGATTTTTAGATTGTTATGTTATATTGTGATAGTTTCCGCTTTATTTTATTCTTCTTTAATTGTGATCTAATTTTGGATAGTGATAGGATTGGATTATCTATGATTAGTTTCTATCTAAATCTCACTCTTGCGTTAGACTTATGACATCTTGATTGAGTTCCTTATTTCTTTGATTTGAGTTATCTATTTTGATTGTATCCTACCTTGATACATGTTTCTTCCTTCTATTTTACATACTTGAACATTCCATGTATTGATGTTCATTTGGACCTACATCATTTTACGATGCAGAGATAGATATTAGGGATCATCAATAGGTGCATCGTGGGGGATCTATTCACATTTAGCTAATTGGTGAGATATCCTTCTTCTAGAGGATTTCTATATTTCTATAATCTAGCTATTAGAGTTTAGATTTTATTTTATTCTATTTTAAGGTAGCCATGGGGCTGTCATTAGCACCACTTAGTCAAATGGATAGAGGTTTCATAAACTAGATTGTCGAGTTGTGATTGGAAATTGATTTTTCCTTGTTTCTTTCATACTAGTCTTATTAAGTTGATTTGGTAGATTGATTGGCCTTTGATTATTTTTTGGGTTATTTTTACGTATCTAGTCATTATTGATCGTTAATACAAGTGGTTCTCTTTGGGACTAGAAAAAGTCTTTGAGTGCAGGCCACACCAAAGGTACCCTTCTCGAGCTTGAAAAACTTGGTATTAGAGCATGGAGTTCAATAGCCCTAGGTAGTCTATGAAGCCGTGTCTAGTAGAGTCTTTTTTATGGTTGTGTTGTGCACCACACTTTATAAGAAGAGGCTATAGGACATTAGGAATTGTTATACTTCTTTTGTATTACGAGTTCATGCAATAAAGTTTTACTCTATTAAAGTATATACCTAATTCGTGCATTACACCTTTGCAGATCATGCCTCCTAATCGTATCATAACCAAAAAAGATATTTTAGCTTTGAAAACTAAGAATCCCCCATGAGAGATGCCTACTCAGATGGAGATGAGAGGTCGAGGTCGACCTGCTAGAGCTGCTGGGAGTCCCTAGGTGCCTACTGCTTCGCTTGCTCCTACTACAAAGGCTTATTTCAGAGGAGATATCACTATAATCACCCAGGTGGTAGCCTCCCAGAGTGGAAATCAGAGTTCATAGGATCCTAGTAGTAGCTTCTAAGAGTTGACTGTTGTAGTAAGATTTATAGATTTTCTGAGGATGAATCCACTAGTCTTCACAGGCTCTAAGGTTGAGGAAGACTCCCAAAACTTCATCGATGAGACATGGAAGCACTAAAAGCTATGCATGCGACCAAGATCAAAAGAGTTGAACTTGCCTCCTACCAACTTAAGGATGTAGTGAATTTCTGGTACAACAAATAGGAGGAGGGTTGAGGTGAGGATGATGAGCCAGCCATGTGGAGTGTGATGAGTCCATATTTTGGACTCATTTGAAGCTTAGAAAGAAAGAAAATATTGTCCTCAACAACACAAGATAAAGGAACCAAAGTGCCTAAAAGGTGGTCAAAAGTGGTGTGATCAACTCATTCGGTAGATCGCAAAAGAGCGACACTAACCGCCTAATATTGTAGAGTCCAATTTCTCAAGTGCTAAGCAAAAAAGCGATAAGGTTTGGTTAATCGCCAAAAAGGATCAACGATGAACAATCGCTTTCAATTTATGCATTAAAAGGCAGTCAAGTGCACCTTTGACATACCACCAAAGTCTTCAGTGATGGCTGACCTTGACCGCCAAATGGTGAAATGTGCACAAAGTAAGTAAAATTTGCAAGCAGTATAAATAGAATTTGGCAAGGACTAATTTGTAAAATAAAACACTGATACACTGGAGACACTAAGCTAAAGAGAACATTCCACAGATAGTACATTGAGCCTTTCCTGGAGAAAAAGTACACTATCTTTGAGAAGAAGGGTTTTGGGGAATTGAAGCTTGGGTAAGAGGAATGTGAGGAGTAGAATAAGATACTCTATCTAATTCTTTGTATTTTCTCTTAACCCATGGATATGGAAGCTGGTATTGAATTCTTTCTTTTAATTAGGTCTAGCTAAAACCCCAATGTTGGGGGTGTGTAATTGACATGGGCACTTGATTTATTGTTTGGGTCTTATCTATTTTGAATACATTGTATTTAATTTGAGTGAGTTCATACTTATTGCTATATTTAATTGTAAATTTTGAGGTTGCAAACTCCTGATTATGTTTAGATCTTCAATTGTTGCATTAATTATGAATGATTAGAGTGGGCAATGAGTGTGATAACTTAAAATCTCTTGGGGGTTTGGTTGAATGCTATATTTTAGGTTCAATGTCTAAGATATTAGAAGGTTTGCTTATAAATTGCTTAGCAAAGTGTGTCCTATAGTGATTTTGCATATGAACCTGTAAAGAGCTCATATGCTATATTGTTATAATCTGACCAGAAGTAGAAGTTACAAGCAATTCTAGCTTACTCATATCTAATTTACACATTCATTCAAGTAGTGAGACCTATTTGTTTAACTCTTGTCCATGTTAACACACCCATGACATCTCTCTCAATTATTTGTTTAATTTACATCTAGTAATCGTTAATTAGTTACACTTTAGTTGCAATCCCCCTTTTTAGTGCTACAATCTTTTAGTTCAAATTAATACTTCCAAACTTGAACAACCATTCCATGAGGATTCAACCATGATTCCTTATTAGGTAGATTATGCGATGAAGACTGCAATGCCTTCTTGATAATTGTTGAGGTATGTTGAAGCAGACATCAAAATGGTGTCGTTGCCAGGGAATGGTGTTTTGTTCTTGGTAGATGTGTTTGATTAAACTAAATTATTGTCATTGAACTTTCTTGTTTTTTCTTGTCTTTTTGGGTTAAATCTCTTTTAGGTGAAGATATGAGTACCAAAAGAAGTATAAATGGTGATGATGTTAGTTAATTGGGACCAAGACGGTAGCAATGGAGCAATTAGATTGCCCCCGCTTGCGAGCAATGTTGTGTTCCACATTACAACTATTGTTCTCTAGGTACTCTAATTGAAAGGATTATTTGATGGATTATCACATAAGTACATCCACAATTTTGTGGATGTATTTTCACCATTTAGCTTATGAGGAGTGACTCAAGAGGCTATCCGATTGATATTATTTCCATTTTCGTTATCTGGAGAAGTTATGAGGTAGTTATCAGAGCTGCCACGTGATTTTATCACCACATGGGAGTAGTTACTCAATGCATTCCTTGAAAGACTCTTTTCTCCCTCAAAAATGGTGAAACTCAGGAGGAGTATTGATAACATTAAGAGAATTGATGAGGAATTGTTGCATGAAACGTAGTTGAGGTTCCAGAAGTTATTGTTCCAATGTCCGCATCATGGTGTGATTGACTATATTCTTCTTCAATATTTTAATGTCAGTCTTGATGCAGTTAATAAAGGTATTACTGATCAATTAGTGAGAAGTGGCACAATGAAACAAACTTTTGCTATAGCTTTGACTTTGTTAAATGATAAGACAAAGATCAATCGAGCTTGGTATACCCGAGACGACCTCGTTTCCTCTATGCCAAGGGGACCATCCAAAGAGAAATGTCTAAGGATCAAGAATAAGATGAGAATATGGCCAAGATGATGAGTCAACTCGATCTATTGGCAAAACATGTGATGAGTTGTTGTCCTAAAAGTGTAAATGTTGGTTCTAGTGGTTTGTCTCTTGATGAAGTACCTTACAAAACTTGCTATAATGAGGAGGTACACTATATTGGGAACCAAATGATAGGTTTGCGTCCGACCTATCCAAGGCCACCTGGAAATAAAGGTTGGAACAAGGATAATGGTTGGAGAGAAAGAGAGTGGCAAGATCAATCAAGAGGGTGGAGAGAAAGAGAAGGTGAAAGAGATAGATAAATCCCACCCTATGATAGGATGAAGCCCAAGGAACCTAATGTAAATCCAAATATCTTTTGTACTGAAGATATGCTCCTGAGAATTCTTAATAAAGTGAAGGCTTCAAATAAAGGGTTGAAAGAAATAAAGTCAGATTTTTCCCAAGTGAGTCAAACGGTAACGTCACAATTGGCTTCAATCAAGCACTTGGAAACTCTTTTAGGCATGATCTCAGCTTATCTCAACTCCCAACAACAAAATGCCAACCAATTATGCATGGCCATTACAATGTGTAGTGTAAAAGTTACTGAGCCAAACAAAGCTTCCACGATCCCTTTATTTGAGGGGAATAAGAAACCAGAAGAGGAATGTGTTGTGATGGTTAATAAGAAAGGTAACTCTCTCGGCGATCCCGGGAGTGATAGCAATGTCAAAGGTGGGGGTGATTTGAGTAAATCTAAAAAGGGGCTCCCCACCAAAACAATTTCTAAGAGTGATCTTCCTTTTCCCCAAAAGCTAAAAAAGAAGAGAGATGACACAAAATTTCAGAAGTTCCTCTCAATGTTCAACTCTCTCTCGATCAATATCCCTTTAGTGAAGGCCCTTGTAGAGATGCCGACTTACGTTAAGTTGAAGAAAGAGTTCATAACAAAAAAGGGATTTAGAGTGTAAAACAATCGAGATATCGCACCATCATAGAGTAATAGTGTCCAACAACTTTGTAGCAAAGAAAGAAAACCCAGGTGCTTTCACCATTCTATGTACTATTGAGGTATGAAAAACCAAGGCATTGTTTGACCTTGGGGCTAGCATAAATCTTATGCCTTTGGCCATTGTTGGCCATGGACACTCTTTCTCCGACATCGATGAAGTTTCTTATGGATGATTGTTCCACTAAAAGACTAGTTGGGATTTTATACGATGTGCTACTAAAGGTGGATAAGTTCATCTTTCTAGTTAACTTTGAGGTTCTCAATTTTGAAGTGGATGTAGAGGTGCCAATGATATTTGGTAGACCATTTTTGGTTACCGAAAGGGATCTAGTTGATATGGAGATAGGCGACTTAAAATTCTGAGTGAACACTGAGGAGGTAATATTCAGCATATGTGAAACAATGAAGAGACCTCGTAATTTCCTGGTGAATTCTATTATTGATGTGGTTGATCAGGCCATGGAAAGTGTGAGTGAGATAGCTTTATCGAATGGTAAGTCTTAGGATGAAATATTGTTGAACTATGATAATAATGAAATTGATGATTGTGAAGAAGTGGTCACTGCTTTAATGGAGTTAATTCTTATCCAAGGGCTCCAACTAAGTTTGACATCGACTTAAAAAATTAAGACACTTAGTAGGCAAAGCCTTCTATTGAAACACCCTTATATCTTTAGTTGAAAGAGTTCCCATCTTACCTCAAATATGCATTTTTGGGCACTGATTGCACCTTGCCAGTTATTGTTGTTGTTGATTTGTGAGGGTGGCAAACCAAGGCTCTTGTAAAAGTGCTTAAAATTTATGTGAAGGCCATTGGATAGACCATAGTTGATATCATGGGAATTTCTTTAAGAATTTGCACTCATAAGATCAAGTTGGTAGAAAATTGTAAGCCAAGTGTGGTACCCCGTGCAATGCATGCCAAAGAAGGGAGGCATAACAGTGGTACCCAATGCGATAGGTGAAATGGTGCCTATAAGACCGATTACCGGATGTAGTATATGCATGGATTATAGAAAGTTAAATGCTTCTATGGAAAAGGATCACTTTCCTTTGCCGTTTATGGATCAAATGCTAGAACAGCTCACGGGTAGAGGATGGTATTGCTTCCTTGATGGTTATTATAGCTCATGAGGATCAAGAAAAGTCCACTTTAATTTGTACATATAGGACCTTCTCTTTCAAAAGGATGCATTTTGATCTATGTAACGCATTGGGAACCTAGCGTTGTATGTTGGTCATTTTTGCATATATGGTGGAGGAGTCGATGGAAGTGTTTATGGATGATTTTTTCTGTTATAGGGGATACTTTAATAGTGTCTTGTTATCTTAAAAGGGTGCTTCAATGGTGTGTTGAGACTAATTTGGTGCTCAATTGGAAAAAGTGTCACTTTATGGTCAATAGGGGGATCATGTTAGGACTAAAAATTTTAGGAAATGGGTTGCACGTAGACCAAGCCAAGGTGGAGTTTATTGTTAGCCTCCCACCTCCTTTATCTTTTAAGAGAGTGAGAAGTTTCTTGGGCTATGCCAAATTTTATCGGTGGTTCATCAAGGATTCTGCAAAAATTGCTAGGCCATTGTGCAAGTTGCTCAAAAAAGACTCCACTTTTGTGTTTGATGCAGCATGTATGATGTCTTTGAGGGACTTAAAGAAAAATTGATTGAAGCTCCAGTGATTGTATACCCGGATTGGTCTCAAACTTTCGAAGTCATGTGAGACACTAGTGAGGTAGCCTTAGGGGTTGTGTTAGGTCAAAGAAGAGGCAAGATACTTCACCAATCTATTATTCATGCAAGTCCCTCAATACAACCCAAAAGAATTACATAGTGATCGAATAAGAGCTTTAGGTTGTGGTCTAAGAATTTGAGAAATTTTGGGCCTATCTCTTAGGCACGAAAGTGATTGTGCACACCTACCATGCTACTCTTTGCTACCTCATGGAAAAGTGAGATGCTAAGACAAGAGTTATTTGGTGGGTATTGATGCTACATAAGTTTGACTATGAAGAAAAATATCGATAGAGATGTGAAAACCAAGTAGTTGATCACTTATCCCAACTTGAGCCATATGGCTCATGTGTTGAGGAGAGGGATATCTGTGATAGTTTCCCAGATGAGGTTGTGATGAAGGTGACAAAAACCATGTTGCCTTGGTATGTGGGGTGGTGCAAGACTTTCCCAATCATCACCAAAGGAGGAAGTTTCTATTTAATGCAAAGAGATATTTTTAGGATGAACCATACCTCTTCAAGGAATGTGTTTATAATATGATTTGTAGATGTGTGCCAGAGTCTTCCATGGAAGCCATATTAGAGGAGTGCCACTCTTCACTAGTAGAAGGCCATCATAGGGGATCTGTACATCCTCAAAAGTCCTTTAGATTTACTATTGGTGGAATCTTCATACGGATGCTTACAAAATTTCTAAAGTTTGTCCAAGATGCCAGCTCCAAGGTAATATTTCTAGGCATCATAAGTTTCCCCTTACCCTGATTCTTAAGCTTGGGATATTTGATGTATGGGGGGTCGACTTTATGGGGTCATTCCTAAGCTCATTTGGCAACAAATATATCTTGTTAGTTATGGACTACGGGTAAAATTGGGTAGAAGCAGTCGCATTGCCATCTAATGATTACAAGGGTGTTGTAAATTTCTTAAAAAGCAACATCTTCACCCGATTTGGCACTCCTAGAGCTATTATAACAAATGGTGGCTCTATTTATGTAATAGGATGTGTGGGATGTTATTGAGCAAATACGAAGTAAAACATCATGTGACAACCCTGTATTATCCTTAAGCAAATGGGCAGGTGGAAGTATCAAATAAGGAGATCAAGGTGATTCTTGCTAAAATAGTAAACAAGAATCAAAGTGATTGCGCTAGTAAACTTGACAATGTCTCATGGTCTTATCGTACAAAATAAAAAGCTCCCATCAGGATGTCACCATACTAATTAGTGTTTGACAAGGCTTTCCATCTACTAGTGGAATTTGAGTGTAGAGCATTGTGGGCTCTAAAGAGTTTAAACTTCACACATAATAAAGTTGTGGATTCTCGACTCACTCAACTCCACTTGCTTAATGAACTCAGACTGAAGGCATATGAGAGTTCAACATTGTACACAAATAAAAGATGAAGAGATGGCATCACTTCAGGATTTTAAAAAGGGAATTTGTTGTGGGGGACCCATGATGTTCTATAACTCAAAAAAGAGATTGCTTTTGGGTAAATTAAAGTATATGTCATCAGGGAATTCAAGATTACTAATAGCTTCCAAATGGTGTCATTGAAGTGGAGAACCAAAAGGGTCAGAGATTCAAAGCAAATGGGCATACATTAAAAAAGTAATATGGCAAACTACCCAGTGTTCAGGTGGTTGATGTCATGTATATTGATTAAGTTTGACTTGTAAAGAACACCATTGTTCCATGACTTTAACTAAGGCACTTCTTTGGAGACAACTCAAGGTGTTAGTGGATTTAAAATAATTTATGTTGATTGTTGTAGGTGTATAATTTAAAATTTGAAAGTGGATGCAAAGGGGCGATGGTATCAGCGGTTCGGTGGATTGTCGATTTGGTTAGGCAACCAGGACTTTGATCCCCTCTTGAGTCGTCTAATGACCCTTGATTTGTTGTTAAATTTGACATCAATATTTCAAATTGTCATATCATCAAAATGAAACGGTGATCTCCATTTTACTTGTCTAAATGAAATGGTAATCTCTATTTTACTTATCTTTTGGAGCAGCTAATGGCCCCTAAGGTGTTGTTAAATTACACGATCAACGTTTCAAATTGGCAAATCATCCAGATGAATCAGTAATCCCAATTTTGACCACCCTTTGAGCCATTTGGTGACCCTGAGATGCTATAAAATTTGGTGGTAAACGTTGCAACACGATTGATCGCCAAGATGGTTTTGTGATGCACAACTTCTTCGCCCTTTGGTGTAGTTGGATAAGCTTCAAATGTTAAGAAAATATCACATTTGGTGGTGTAACTTGGTACAAACACACTTCTTTAAATGCACTCTCACTTTCCTTCTTCAACTCTTTATCTACCACACTTCACACTTATAGAATTTACTTTTTGATTATTTTTCATTGGGATTGATTTTATTATCTTCAACAAGATCATGTTCCTTATCCTTATTGTGTCTACATGATTCCTCTGTTATAGTTTTTGACCCTGTACTTCATTTGGTTCTATGAATAAACATAACATATGTGTGGCACATAGTTCAAGAGAAAGGAGTAAGGACCCTTGAGGATAACCCTCCCTTCCTGAAATCTCATTCGGTGCTAAGTTATCATCCCACGAGAATACATATACATATATGTGCTTTAAAAGAGGATAAGTCTTTTCAAATCATAATAATGCATACTTAGGCTTAAAGGCCAAATCACTTTTCGTAATCATGCACATTCGGGCTAAAAAGCCAAATCATACTTCAACTCATACTTTCATGCTTAGGAATAGCTCCTTCATACTCATACATTTTGGTATAATCATCCATAATTGCTCAAAGATCCGTAATATAGACTTTTATGTGATCACATGCTTGTCATACCCATACTTTGCTTGAAAACATTGTGGTAAACATCATTGGGACTTAGACCACATCATAAGCTTCATAAAATCAATGCTCATACATGCAAACTCCATAAATGATGAGAGAATAGCATGAGTAATAGAGATTCACATTTTAAAGTAGCATAGCAAGACAGATTCATACTTAAATTATAATCAAATCAATGATTTAAACTACCCATGAATAGATTCAAAGGTTAAAGGATCATGCGTAGTTGAACCTTCATAACATCAATGTAGTTCATCACAATTAAGATTACATCACTTTAAAAACAAAAATTAAACATTGCCCATACTTTAATTTAATCAAATCAATAATAATTTTAAAGACCCACATTCAAAGGAAGTTTGAAATTCATAAATTAAGTAGTGAAAGCCTTTGGGGTCTTCATGGTTGAAAGGTGACCATGAATCAATCCCACATACCTTGATTAGGTAGATGAGTTAGAGGATAATTTAACTTGAAATTGAAATCCCAAATTAAATCCTAGCTTAAACCTAGAAGATGAGACTTGGAGAGAATTTTAAGAGTTTGATTGTAGAAACTAAGTATTGATTGATAAGACCCAGACTAAAGTTAATGACAAATAGGAGGTTTGGAGACATGCTCTAGAATCTAAAAGGTTCAAACTGAGCAGGAAAAAAACAAAATACTTGGAGTGCAAATTCAGTGTTGCGAGGAATGAAACAGGCATTGATGTGAGGCTTGCTACTTAACTTATTCCCAAGAGAGAAAACTTTAAATATCTTGGGTCTATCATCCAGAGTAGTGGCGATTTTGACGATGATGTCATACATCGTATGGGGCAACATGGACTAAATGGAGGCTTGCCTCTAGAGTACTATATGATAAGAAGATGGCACCTAAACTCAAAGGTAAGTTTTATAGAATGGTGGTTACATTGTCTTTGCTTTATGGGGCGGAGTGTTGGCCAATCAAAAACTCACATGTTTAGAAAATGCAAGTGGCAGAGATGAGGATGTTGCGATGGATGTGTGGTCATACTAGGAGTGATAAGATTAGGAAAGAGATCATTCGGGAGAAGCTAGAGATAGCCTCTGTGGCTGATAAGATAAGGGAAGTGAGACTGTGATGGTTTGGACATGTGCCGAGAAGAAGTATCGATGCTCTTGTTAGGAGGTGCGAGAGGTTGGATTTTGGAGTTACAGGAAGGAGTAGAGGTAGATCGAAGAAGTATTGGGGGGAGGTGATCTGACAAGATATGGCGAGACTTGATCTCATCGAGGACATGACCTTTGATAGAAAGGAGTGGAGGTCGCGAATTAGAGTAGCTAGCTAATAGGTTAGTAAGATTAGGTTAATCCTTGGAGTTTGGGTATAGTAGGGTAGTATGATTAGTCATATTTTTTTATATCCTGGGTTGTCATTATTAGTCATATACATTTGGATTTTTTATCGTATTTTGACACTATCATGTACTTTTTGTTATTTGTTGTTCTTCCTGTTTCCTTTCTTTTCCTTTTCCTTTTTTCATATCTACTATTTCTGCTTATGAGTTTTTGAGACGGGGGTTCCTAGGAAACAACCTTTCTATCTCTGCAGAGTGGTAAGGTCTGCATAAATTCTACCCTCCCCAGATCCCACTTTTGGGATTTCATTGGGTATGTTGTTGTTGTTGTTAATTCTACAAACTAAGTGTTACTCTTGTATAAGGTGTCATGAAATTGATAGGGGTTGTTTAGGAGTGTAAAGGGTGGGTATAAAGGTCTTAAAAATCCTTGGGGATGGGCTAAAATATAAAAAATACCTCAATAAAATGAGCCTTAGAATTGTATCAAAAACTCACCACGAATGGCTTCATAGGTCATGAGGGTTTTTCATGGTTCATAAAAGCTCACTGTCCCAGCATTGATAGGTTTAATGAAAATGGCTTTACTGTTACTCCAAATTTGGATTGGGTGAAACCAGATGCGTTGAAAAGAAAATTTAAAGAGCTTCAATTTGGTAGGTCATAAGCTACCAAATTCTATATGCGTTAAGAGATATGACTATTTAAAGTTGACCCATCTATCGGTTCATGTGAAAAGTTTAGCCAATGGAATTCATTTGATCTTGGATTGAAGGAGACCCATGATGACCCTAAACCAGACAAATAAGTTTGGATTGAAGGCTTGAAAGTTAAGTTATATTGGGCTTGAGGGTTCTATGGATATCCTCCGATTAGAGCTTGAAAAGAGAATTTGAAATGCGTTTTGAACTAGTGAATGGGGAACTAAGTATTATGGAGCACGTGAGTAATATGGAAGGTATGGAACTGATTTGGGAAGTTAAAGAACTATCCTCCATTTCATATACCTTGAAAGGTCACTTGAGCATAATGATGAAAGCTCTTCACGAGCTGTAGAGGGTCCCTCATTGTCAAAACTGTACTTTGAAACTTAGCAAAAATTACAACGATCACTCCCACAGAAGCCTCACGATCTGTGAAAGGCTCCACGATCCGTAGAGGTACCCATGAAGAATACCTAAGTTCCAAGATAATGATTCAACACTTAGCAAAAATTTCATAGAACTCCTTCACGAAGGCATCACCAAGAGTCATCGTACCTTGTACGGATCGTACAAGTGCCTGTGGTGGATCCCTTGGCCAAAACAAATAGATGGAAACTCAAGGCATGAACCTAGGCTCATCTTCACGGCTAGTGGAGTATTCCTCCAAGGAGACCTTGGCTTAAAACGTTAGGAATCACTATTCTAAGCATCATTAAGGTTTTTCCAAAGTTTGGGTCCTTATAGTAGGGCAACCTATAGACTCAATGATGGCCTGTGAAAGGGGATACAGTCCATAGATAGGGTCGTAGATGGAACTACCAGACATGAAGGAAATTTAAAGTTTCTTAAAAATTATCCACGGGTTACCAGCACAGCCCGTAGAATAGCGTACGACCCATATAATCCATTCATGGATAAGGCCCTAGAAAATGAGAAAAATAGCTAAGTGTAAAAGGATTCTAAGAGCCAACCACAATCCGTAGAACTAACGACACCCATAAAATGGTTTCATGGTTTTATGTTCAGCAAACAAGTTTCAGGAATTTTTGAAAAATTACATGGACAGACAAGATTTATAGTTCCTAGTTCAATCTACGGTTCGTAAATGGGCTTTCATAAGATCAAATCTGGCTATTTTAATGAGGGGTAGTTTTGTCATTTTTATCATTCCTATTCCTAAAATAAATCATTTTGGAAACCAAATGGAGCCTAAACCAGTCCTAAAAACCCTAGGACCCCTATTCAACCCATCATTCTCCCATTCTCAATTTTCTCTAAGACAATACTCTCTCAAGAAAAGAGCAAGGCAAGGCTAGGGTTTCAAAGTTCTTTGCAAAGGTTCCAAGTTTGTTCTTCCCAACTCTTCCAAGGTATGCGAGTTTTATTTATGGGTACCCTTCCACCCATAAAGTCTTCTTGAAAGTATTTTTCCTTTTCTTTAAGTTCCTTTTAGATATCATGCATGCTTATGTTGATTTCACGATGTTTTATGTTATTAAATGATATTCATGATATCCTATGATATTTTTACTAAATATATGCTTGTTCTAAGTTATTTATGATGACCCCAATGATGGGTTTGTTAATGTTGAGGCGTGGGCTATTTTACATATCTTTAAAGAAGTATATTTCCATGATTTATGTAATTTATAATTGCTCCATTATAAAAGCCTAGCCCACCTAGTTTCCAAGTAAAGTTTTGTATGATTTATGAAGATGGTTAGGGCATCAAAGATGAATTTTAAAGCTATGATTTGTCAAAGATATAAGCATGTTGATAATTTCGCTAAAGATGTTTAAGAAGGTCCCCAAGATCAAAGGGCAATACTCACTTGGCGGTTCTTAAGTTCAAGCTACTCTTATGATTTTCTACTTATTGTTCAAAGTTATGTTTTAAAGATTCTGTGGGATGATTTAACACCGAATGTGGGATTGAGGTGAGATTTGATAAGGGAACCTTTGAAGCAACCCTTTGTTGTGTTAACTATGTGACACCATAGGAGCCCTTGTAGGCTAGGCTAGTGGATCCACGTAGGCCATTTATGTTTTTAAGATGTATGCAAAGTTGACGGAGTTTCACCCAACAAGTAGTCTCCTTGTGCCAACGTAGGGGGTTATGTTGGATTCTAGGTAGTAGGTCACATGGTCTTAAATATTGATTAAGGTTTTCTCGCACATGTTCATGATCCTTTGATATGTTTTCTCATGCATTTATTCTTATTCATATTGAGCGATGTCCCTTATTCATGCATGAATTTATATTAAGCCTTTCTACTTTATATATATGTTTTTACTTATGAGTGATGGCATTACAGCTTCATGTATTACATTGCATCTCACATACTTAGTACATTTCAAAAGTACTAACACATATTTTGCCCGCATGATTTAACCATGTAGGGACAGGTACTCCTCCACCGACTCGTGTCTAGTATTTGACATTCGAGAATAACACTTTTATTTGTGGTGAGCCCTTAGTTTGGGACTCTATCATTTTCCACTCTATCTTGTATTTTATTTTGAGATGATGTATATGTTTCCCTTTTGAGGCTTTTACATTCTATGTAGTTCTATTATGGAGTCTTTTCTATTTGATGGAAATCAACCTTTACCAGTTCTGTCCGTCGATACATTAGTTGGTGTGTTATATGGACAAAATGTGTTAGTTATTCAAGCTTTTTAATGTTGCTTCATTGTCTTAAAAAGGCCTATAGACCCTTCCCCATTTCACTTCCATATTTCTTTATGCTTAATGTCTATGAATGCTTAAGATATTTAAGATGGATTGGATGAGATGCCCTCGAGTGTCTCATTCGTCGTGTACAACTAGGCCTTTAGGTCGGGTCATTTCAAACTTGGTATCAGAACACGAGGTTTTAAAATATTCCTTGGATGTCCATGCATACCCCATTGAGTAGAGTCTCATTCAAGGTTGTGAAATACACCATTATCTTAAGTGAGAGGGTATGAGATGGTTTAGAAAAGTCTTTCCTACTTCCTTATTCATGTTGTGCCTTAGAGTTGATTAAGGTTTTCCCTATCACTAACGATAACCTTTTGATTGTTTCTATGTAATGCCGCCAAGAAGATCTCCACACCAAAGAGGCACTCCTGAACAACAAGTTCCTCTGTTGACATCCGAAGGCGCAACATCGTGGCAACTCACAAAAAATAATTGAATTAAAGAATTTAAAAAATAATTAGAAAAAAATTTAGTTTTAGAGTTGTCACGTAATTTTAAGGATAATTAGAAAACCAATTAATTATTTGTTAAAAGGGGTCAACGAACCGATTAATTTCGAGTATGGGTTCAAGTCATTTCGAAGGGAAGATTTAGCACCCTTTAGATTCCACAATTATGGGTACCGACTGAACTCATTTTTTCAAATTGAGGAGGAGATAATCTAACAAATATAATGAAATATAAAATACATACAAAAATAAAATAAAACAATAATACAAAAATGACCTAACATTTGTCTAACGCCATAAATATACATACAATAATAAATAAATAAATAAATAAATAACAAAATAAATAAACAACTCTGTGAACTTGTAAAAAATACTTAAAAAAAATGTTATTAACAAATAAATACTAATAAAAATAATAACAAAAATAAAATTCATCTTATATACATGAAAGGACTTGGAAATCAATGATAATTTCTTCATCGGCCCTGGTTTAACAGTAATGTATATACGTGAACTTAAAATTTTTGAATTTCTATTGATTCAAATAAAATTTGTCCATCTTTTTTAAATGTGAGGTCTCGAAATCTGACGGATAGATTTTTCATTGACCAATTTTAACAAATAATATATACGAAACTTAAACTAAAATTTCTGTTCCATTTTTGGGGGGTATGTAGGAGTAAGTAGGAATAAGTAGAGAAGTGCACATTTTATAATATTTTTATTTTTAATTATTCTAAGTGGGATAGTAAGTTTTAATATATATTTGTTAAGTATGGTAGAGTAGTAATTTTTATTGTGTAGAATTTTTATATTTTTATTATGATTTTTATTGTGTAGTATTTTTGTTATATTTATTATCATTATTATTTTTATTGTGTAGTATTTTTGTATGTATATATTGATATTTTTGCTTTTAATTATTTTCATAATACTCTATATTATTGTATCTTTCATTGTCTATTTCTTCTAATTCTTTAAGCCATTCTTGATTAAA